>JAWNNM010001476.1:0-100000 GCA_035044965.1 Lordiphosa andalusiaca | reverse complement strand
TTTCGGGGATTGTATACACTGACAAACCATATCAGTCCGTACCGGATCCGAATCCGAAACAGGATTGAAAACATGGTAGTCCCGGATTTTCTTGAGCCTAGCCGAAAAGATGTATATGATCCAACTTTTTTTAATATTTTGAAGATTGTATTTATCTCGCGGTAATGTTATCTTAAAAAGATTTTAAAAAAAGATTAAATAAGCAGAATATTCGTGTACAACCTAATCCCAAAGCAGGATCATTTTAAGCATGTTACAGACTAATTTTGCTCTTGCAGAATAATTCCTCTCTCCTTTTCGTCCTCCACATAATATGGGGCATTTGTTTGTATATTTAAAACTTCTAAAAAAAACAAAGAAATATAAAAATTAGTTACGACTTGTCTGGAAACTCGAACTTTCAAGCACTGCAGCCTCCCACTGAGCACAACTGAAATGACATCTCATCGCAGAGCACCATAGCACAGGATTGTTGCTGCATGTCTTAAATGCTATTAATGATTTTCCGCTCTCTTTCCTCACTTCTGAATATGTGATCCCGGATTGACGTAAGCACATTGGGAACGAAGCAAGCTCGAAAGGCTTGCAGAAAGCCCTAAAAGCTTGAATGGAGTAGAATATCCTGTAAATTGAGATTACAGAGACTACTCTAAGAATATTTAAATTGAATTTATTTATCCGTTTTTTTTATCTTTGTACATTTTTTAGTCCATATTTTGTGAGGCTAAAAGCGGTCCTGAGCCGAACCCCTGAGAAAATCGGGTCGGTTCTGGTTTTTATGTACATGGAACCTGATCCGAAACAGTACCTTTTGAAACCCAACACGGCCACCTCTATCTGGATTTAGTTATGTTCATAGAATCACTTTAGCCAGTTGTTAATAGCTTTTAAAACTGAAGCACAATTTATTGGCGGGATACAAATAATTTTCTATTTCATGAATCTCCCGATTCAACCTTCAGTAGGCTTTTTGCTAAGGACAGTCGCGGTTTGAATGTCTCACCATGCGCTCACCGCTTTAAGCAGTTGGGAACTGCAATCAGCAATGAAAGCAAAAACAGACAAATCGGAAGAGTATTCGCTGTCTCGCTTGCTGCGGCAGAGACATGAACATTGTTTTTGCCTTTTTCGAGTTGCACTATAGCTGTCTCCCTTTGATTTGAGAAACACTGCGAGTCTCTTTCTGCTCTTACATTTTCGATGTCTACTTTGATCTGAACTCAAGTCAGTAGGGCATTTTTCAGATTACTTTGATGATTTTACTTATTACACCAACATTTTTAGTATTAATGTAATACCATAACATCATATTGACATTAAATAATATATCTTTGATATGTAAATTTTGATATTTTTAAAATTATATTGAAAGATTATGTCGATATTCGATCTTATTTTTTTCTGTGCGCAAATTAGTCGGAACTGATCAGAAGAATGGGATAAAATGCTATCTTCAACATAGGCCTCTTTAAGGGTACCATTTTCGCCAACAAAAGTATCATTATGATGAGAAAACTAGCGATTTTATGACAAGTATATGTATTTTCTTTTTAAGTATTTGCTGCCAAACAAAACATGGCATACTTTCAGGGGCACATTTGTTGAAGACACACGGTTATGTAGGCAGACTTTAAAAAAAATATTTTAAATAGTCGATGTGTACTTAGAACTACGCGAATAACTTCGTCAGACGGTAACCACATTCATAGAAACAACATCTGTTCTACGGAGAATTCAATGGACTGTCATAATAAATTTAAAAAAAAAACACATGGAATAAAATAGTAAAACCAGTAATGGCCAAAGTGGAAAATTTTAAAGAAACATTGAGCATGCCAATCTATCCAGCCACTGATTGTAATATTTTAGGTTCCTCTTGTCTCTGTAGGAATTGCGAAGGTTTTACACTATCAGACCTGCTCTACAGCGTAGATAGGTCATTTCAAAAGTATTTTTTATAATACTTAGCCAAAAAAGCAGAGTGAAGTCCAAGTTATGAGGGATGATTAATCTGTCATATCCAATATTTTTTCTTTTGTGACAAAATGATATAAAAGATTATAAATCGGAAATATCAGTTTGATATTTATTCGTGAAGGTCCTTTATTTAAGTGTATAGTATCGGCTTTTAAATTGATATGAGAAAATGTAATATTGAGCCCCAGGTTCATAACATTTCCTGTATACCGAAGAGACAGTATACATTAAAGTTGACGGGAAAAGACGCTTATGATTAGCTTGAACTAGGCGACAACCAATATGGTTGCTTAAGGCCGGTTCGAACCTAAACCTAGAAATTTATAAACATAACTTTGGAGGGTATTTATCATAATATTTTTGTTGTGTCTGAACAGGATAAGGATAAGAGCTAGAGCTACCAAATAAGTTATGTTCAAGTTGTCTGACCAATTGATTGTTGTAGAATTTCAATATTCATATCCTCTTACATTTAATAAAAGTTCCCGGACTGAATCGCGGAGTAATTCAAAGTAATCTACTTCAACCATGTTTCGGTTTTCACTTAACTTGCCGAATTGCGACTTGAGCAATTTCGTATGTCTTGAATGCAATAAAGATTCATTCCAAAGCAGCAGATGCGCGACATTACCACACTTTCCTTCTGTCCCTATCCACCTTCAAGAAACGATATTAACTTTTTACGGTTTGTGGGACACTGTTTCATTTTTGTTCGCCTTCATGTTCACGGTGCACTCACTCTCACAGGACGCAGACTCACATATGCAAGTTGGAACGACTGTTAAAAATGGAACGTACGATGTGTAGGTGTGGCCCATAACTTTGGCTCTCATGAAGGACTCAACCAGTCGTGGACTTCGACACTGAACGGCCGGGCCTTCAGTCTGATGTCGCACTGTACCATGTTGAATCCATAAAGTGTTTGTCTGCTTACACGAAAGTACATCTCTTCAGGACCGACCCATCCATATCGCATGTACATACATAAATAAATGTGCAAACTTCCAACCATTGTGCGAATAGGTCGGAACGCAGACCTTCGCCTCCTCCAGTCAGCTCGCTCGTCAATGAATATCAAATGAGTGTCTCAGGGCGCAACATAAACATCTATGGCATTACAAAGCCGTGCCACAACAAAGACCTCCTCCACTGTCCACCCACCCAATGTGCGGCTTTTGAGTGTCTACTTGAAATCTTGTCATTGTGTCGCTTTCCGTGGCGTTAATGAGATGCGCCGTTCTGTATGATGGGCTATTGTGGGCTCTCCAGTGCGAACTCACCCCCGGTCGGGGTCGTGGAACCGATCTTAGCCTTGCAGTAAGTTATTTTGCATTAACCCCATTTACCGCTGGCGCAGCCACCCACACCCACCCCCGTCGCGGAGGTTGGTGATGGTGCAGGCTGTGCATTTGGTCCCCAGCGCTTCATCTGGCGACGATTACACATTTATCTAACTGTATGCAGATGTGAACCTGCGGAAGCAGGATCATCAGCACTTAATCAATTAACCAACCAGCTTTGAAGCCGCCGAGCTGAACCCGGCTCTGGGTTTTCACCGAGATGAAACAAAACGGAATAAGCAAATGAAGTACAATTTAATAATGAAAACAAACAAACAAATAAGTCTGACCAAGCTCCGGGGTGGGGCGGTCGGTGGGTGTGGGTGTGGGTGTGGGGGTAAACGAGGAGGAATAAATAAGGAAAGACAACATACGCCCTAAAATCAACAAAAACTGCAGCAGAAGCAGCACAACGAAACGCAAACAAAATAAAATAACGGAATAAAACAATCAGGAAATTGTCCTTTGATCTTTTTCGTCATGATTCCCACTCCAACCCCCAACGGAACACCAACAAACCAACCAACCAACCAACCAACCAACCAACCAGCCAGTCAGCCAGCCAACCATGTCAGCGTAATTTTCTACTTGCCCCATAACCGAAATAACAAGTTAAACAAATAAAGCGAAATAAAATCACAACAAATTCATCTACCTAATTTGCGATTTGCTCCGCAAAGATAAACACGCGAATCATCAATTTGCTAAACAAAAGTGCCGCTCCCAATTAGACAAAATCATACGGATACAGATTTCTAGGTGCACACACACGATTAGCCAGTTTTTGAATCACATGGACTAGTCGAGGGCTTACGCCAACCTTTTTTGCTCTGACTAATTTAATCATTCTCTATTATCAAGAGACTGGGCATTGTATTGCGTGTAGCTTGTTAAAAATAAGATATCCTTTGCAAGGATATCAAAACCTGTATTTATATGTCAGGGATGCAAGCCGGATCTGAACCGAACCAGCAGCTGTAGCAGCCTAGCAATGTCGATTCAAAAACGCCAGAACAAGCCGGTTCGTTTCGTAGTTGGTTAACGTCAAAATGTCTGAAAATTTAGAGAGAATAAGAAAACTTAACTAGTCTGGAATCAATCTAGCGATGTAATGGAAGTCTGTGCCTTTAATAATACAGCAAGTAACATCTACAACAGTAAACCAGGTCAAGTCCGGCTAAGTCCTACCCCGTTCCTTCCATACAAAGTGTTGCAGTGAGTTAAGTGCTGCCCAGCGCTGTACCAGCCAGTGCTGCCTATCTTAAATGTTTGTTTTCCTGATTACTCGACTATCGCCCATCCTATATTTACCATTCCTTCGGCGAATCGGTAAACAATACTGATTACTAAATATGTCCAGAAAGTACGAACCTTCTATCTAAAAAATTATGGGAGATATGACGATTTTTTAATAAATTAAAAATAATCTTGATCTGCCTGGAAACCTCCATCTCTGAGATCTGTGCGTTCGGACAGACAGACAGACGGATAGACGGACATGGCTATATCCACTTGGCTGCTGATGCTGATAAAGACTCTTTATGGGGTCGGAGATGCTTCCTTTTATGCGCTACAAACATCAGGACAATTAAATAATACCCTTTGCAAGGGTATCAAAATCAAAAAGAAATAATGTTTTGCTTTTTCCCACTGTCCCACTTTGGAATAATATAAGATTCTTTCCAAAGAGTCGGAAAGACTGAAGAAGTGATAGATTGAAGAACTTAAGCAAAGGCTTGCATAAAGAACTAGAAGACTCTTTGAACACACAACTCGGAATGGTGTCAGGTGATTTAGTGATTTCATATATGAAAGTAGAGAGGTTTCCGAAATTTTGGGAGCACTTATAGAAGAAGAATAAGTTGATTGACAGAAATCAGCGAATATGTCTACAGCAGCAAAATCTTTGGATATATAATAATTTAGTGTGATATTTAGGTTTTAACTTCTAGAGAGCTTTATATTGAATCAAGTATGAAGAAGAGGTGGAGTCTGAGGTACTGTTAATGCTATAATGATTCTGTGAGACACACCTAAAATTGCGTTTATTCATAGCAACATTTAAAGCTACAATTTTCACAACTAAAAATTCTCTAAATTCTCTAAGATGTTGTTGAAGTTGTGGGTCCAGATTTGAAAGACTTAGATCTGAGGTTCTGGATTGAATCTGATTTCACAGATTGCTAGGTTAGTTGACAGTTTTTTTCCTCTACTTTCAGTTTTCTTTGTGAGTTCTATGTAAATCGTCAATTAGTAATCAAAGTGACCACATCTCTACAGTACTGCCCTACAAACGCTTCCGAAAGTGCCACATTATGCGTACATAAATGTAATAAATTTGCTTTACCCCTTCTTCAACTTGACTTGTGGTTCACTTCTTTCTCAAAATCGCAATGTGCCGAATTTGTATTGGATTTCGAAAACGCATCATGCTCTGTCAACTTTACCGATTCTTTGGTAAATTTGAAGATTCATGTTTCCGCTCATAATATAGAGAATATTATAACAGTTCTTAAGAAATTGAAATTCAGTCGAACCTTTAATTGTAGAAATAGGGTCAATACTTGAAAGACTACGGAGGCATGCTGATTTGAATAAAACACCTTTCTTATTCAACATCGAAGAATTATCTGGCAACCCAAGCACTTGGAGAAATGGGAAGGTTAAGCTAAATTTGTCTGTGCCAAAGATTTAATGGACGATTCGACATACTGAGTTCAAACAAATTTTGAAATATCTCTTTGAAAGCATCTATTTGTCATCCGATTTCGACAAATCGTTCTCAAGCATACGTAATTATTAAATTTCATATTTCAAGCCTGTACCATTAAAATCAAATAGTTTTTCTTACTTAAACTATTTTTCAGACCTACATGGAACATTCCAGATCAACTCAGCCAGCCCATTTCTTTCCCCTTGAAGTGGCTCAGACAAATAAATCATCCGTAAATTTTGGTCCCCTAACAAAAAAAATGAAAACATATTGTTTTTACCTAAAAATATAGTATTTCTGATAACTCTGAAAGTTGAATTTGAATATCATTTTTCGAAAAGTTCACGATCAAATACCAAAATACTTTTTCTTATTGAATCCAACGCACCGTTCAAAAGTTATAATTTTAGGAAATTTGTAGGTGTTTTCCATACTATCGAAAAAATTCAAGTTTTTGTGAATTTTTTGTGACGACACAGTTAAAATCTCTTTATTAAAACTAAAAGCACAATCAAGTATGACATTTAAAGAATGTTGTATAAAATTTTCAGGAAGAAATATTAAAAAACACGGCAATGGCAGCAAATATTTGGAAGTCTCTCGGAAAAAAGGTGAATTGCGTTGCCCCTCATAACTTGGTGCTGGATCATCCGAAATCAAAAAACCAAAACTTATTCGTTAGATAATAGTTTTCCCCTGGTAACGCTGTCGAGTTTTTTTCGAAATTTTAATTTTTCACTTTTTTGGAAAATTTTGAAGTGAAAAAATCGTTTGTTTTTTTTGTAAAAAATTCAGCTAATTTTTTATTTTAAAAAAAAATTATTAACAAATTTGAAAAAACTCGACAGCTTTACCTCGTAAATTATGTTCAGAAATAGTGTAAAAAATTTCAAAATGATCGGTTCAGTAGTTTTTATGTTATGAGGGGCACCGACTTTGAAAACGTGAGTTGTGGGAAAATCGCTTTAAAGTTTTGAACACAACAAAATTTGGTATAAAACGTTTATATGACAGGTATAAAAATACTCGTAAATTCGTCAATTTTGCTCCAATCGACTTGAAATTTGAATATTTTGAATATTTTTAACATTTTAGGCATTCATTAAAAAAATAAAAAAAAAAATGTAAAAAGCTAAAGTTTCATTTGGCGATTCCTGATGAAGAGAGAAGTCACAAAGAAGTCAACGGATGGATGAGAATCTTTATATATTGTGTGCTTTGCAATGGTGACTATCCTATTTGCACTTGGAATCAAAAACTCCGTTGCCACATTTTGCTGCGTCTAGTACTAACTCAAACGAAGGCAAGCTGCTATTCTAGACTTAAGCTTTGGCTCAGCTCTCCGATGCACGGGTTGCATAATTAAATTTGCTCATAGACCAGAATTAATGCGAATTGAAAGCAGGCCAAGAGTCTGTTTTTTGCGTGAATGTGTGCAAATAATTACGGATGACACCTGCTCAAGGGCGTACGCAGGCTGGAGCACGGGGGGTTAGTGCTGAATATTTTTCAAATTTGAAAAATATTGTAGACTCGGTCTTGAATAATTGTCTGAAATATACCCTTGTACACCAAAAAATACGAAAAAAGTCTTCTTATGAGACAAAAGTTACATGAAATATGCCAAACAATTGGCCACAATGGCCTGTGAAACACTTTTACATACATAATGTATGGCTTTGGCTTCCTGGGGAAACCACTCAAAAATACACACTTATTGGTCCTAAAATATAATACTTTATCACTAAAGAATCCGCAGTTAATATGGAAAATCTCAAACTAATAAAAGCATTTGTTTTTACATAAGTTCTATAGGAGGGAATATTGTTTGACGCGTTTTTGGGGCATACATGGCAAACCAGTTTTGTCAATGAAGCTATTTGGTTGCTTGATCTTGCAATTTTAAAAGCTTAAATCCAAATAATCTATTAAAACTGCAATTAGCCTTAAATTTGGTCATTTGAGAACTTTGCTTAGCTTTCTTTACAATCGTCTCCTAACTTTTAAGCGGTGCTTCGATTCAGCCTCGACTCGGAAGCGAAAAGAGAACAATAAATCTAGAGATCTTTTTAAACATTGCAGAGGGTCCACATAAAGTACATATATACTATTTTCTTGATTAGCACGACGAGCTTAGTTTGATTTAACCATGTCCGACTGTTCGTCCGTCAGTTTGAAAGCTCGAAGTATTTAAGTACAAATTCCCTGCACATTTGCTGCAATTTTGACACATTGTTTAATATTTTATAGTCCAAGCAGCTGATTGTGCACACTTGTAATAAATTGAAAGCTTATTTTAATATCAGTATACCATACAAAATTTAAAGTTATAGGATTTGTTTTCAAATATGAATATGCAAATTTCTTAGTCAAAATCGGGGATGCAAACCACTCGAAAATAAGTACTGGTTCGGTTCAGTGGTTCACAGAGTTTCTGAACCGCCGGTTCGGTTCGTTATATGTAATTTGGAGCTGAAATCACGTCTTAAATCTCGTCAGAGAACTGAACCGAAGCGAATTACTATTCTTTGTGGTTTTCGGTTCGGTTCAGCATTTCTGAAACGATGCGGGTTTGGGCTTGCGGTTTGGTTCACCAGCTGGACTAAGCGGTTCGGTTCTGTTCAACTCCGGTTCAGAGCAGGTTTATTTGCGCCGTGTGGTGTATGCCGTGAATTTAACACTATTCTTAGTTGCTACAGTTTTTGACTTGTGCAGCAAACCATGTCCAAATGGTTTACCAATTTAAGGCTTTGCCCTCCCCCTAATCAAAATCCTGCGTACGCCCATGCACTTGCTAAATGTTCCTCTGTGTGAAATCCTGTGCCATGTTTACCGATGTAAGTCTAATTATTATTTTGCTATAAATTGTTATCTATTTCTAAGCGAAAACTGCTGATGTGAGCACTGGGAGGCTTTTCGGACAACCTGCTTTCCTCGTTGAGGTGCTTAGATTCTTAGATGCTGGTCAAATCGAGAACAAATTTGCTTTGCTTCGATTCGCATGCAACAAAGTTTCGATCTGCCTGAAGAAACCGTGAAAAATCGAAACAGATCACAGCGGTCTTTTCTGGGTGTCTACACGTTGCGGGGCACATCCTTTCGCCCATGCATTTACCCATTCCCATATGTGCGGGGCCCACTGGTGTACATATGTACCTACATGTTTTTGGTCATTGAGGCGGAAAGACGACGCCGCCGACATGCCGACGACGATACAAATACAAAGCCAAGTCTTATGGTTCGCCACCCGTCCGCCAACCGAATCGCTTTGCGGGCACAATGGCAAATAATTGACGAGACAATTGGCTGAGACAAGCAGTGCATTAACCACCGCTGCTGTCGTCGTGGCTGCACGATAAGGGGAGGAGCTTCGGATTCAGCTTCTGCTGCCGCTGCCGCTTCTGCTGCTGCTGCTTCGTATTCTCGTATTGTCAGGCACAATGTCTGTATATCGATTTTCGAGCTGGCAGAAACAGAAAGGTTTTGTTTTCCAACGTTTATATACTTGGCCAAGAGCTTGGGCTGCGCCCCCCACCCCCCGTGCCCGTGGAGGAGCGATAGAGAGAGAGCTTTATAAGCGGATAGATAGACAGAGCACGAGCGAACGAGAGGAAGGGAGAGAGCGAGACAATAACCGTAATTCGTGCAACAATGTGTAGAACAATTGAATGCACGCCCACAACCACTTCACAGCCAACCGCTCCGCTCCGTCGCTGGGCTGATTCTCATGACCTCGATGGTTGTAACGGACGACGGTGGGTGGCAATGTGCGCTCTTAGCATTGCGGAGCAGCCCTCTCTTAGCACTGCGCAGCTCTCTCTTAGCACTCTGCGCTCGCCTGTTTAGAATCTGATATCCACGTTGTCGTCGTCGGCCGCGCCAGGCACTTTAGTATTTCGCGATGCTTCGAGGCGAGCAGTGAATGCAAAAACGAGTGCGAGTGCTGGAAAGGTAGCAAATAGCAGTAACAAAGACACGGCAGACACCGGGAGCCGGTGCGGCGCGGGTGCGGGTACGGGTGCGGGAGAGGGTGCGCCTCTCATTGCGATTTGCCATTGTGCAGATCAAGACAAAAGCGAAACGTACTGCAATGCCTCAGCCAATCACGCGCAGAGCAGCTCAGTGATACGCGAAGTTAAAGTTCGGTTCGGCATCTCATTCAGTTTCAGGGCCAGAGGTCCTGCCACTACTACACTCTGCTGGCTGGGATTGGCATACGGCTTGAGCGTTGTGATGGCACGACTGCTGACAATGCTGGAGGTGAGCACGCGAGCAAGTGTACCAGTCTCAGGGCACAAAAGAAAGGAAAATGTTGCATTTTTTGATTGTGTGACTAAATAAAATTGAGCAAAAATCGAGACTCCCGAGCCCAGAACCAAAATCATTGCATTGTCTAATTGTGTGAAAAGTGTGTAATTACGCGAAAACTGTGCCAAAGAATCTTGTGAATTTTGTGCGAAGGTGCAGCAGTCGCCCCTCCCTAACTTTAAGCAAAATGGAGATTCTCAAATTACCCATCTGAAATTCTTAGTTGCTACAATAATCCAATAAGTGTCAAAGGTGTGAAGAACTAATTTGAATACCTCTATGTACAAACATTTATTCTCTAAAATGATTCTTTGTGACGGGTTTGTACACCCAGCTATGACGGGAAGGGACCATATGGGCATACCAACCGACAGGAAAAAATTTGAATGTAGTTGACATTTTATCACATATTTCCAAGGAAACAATTAATTAAACTAAATCAGGAAAATCTTACATTTAATTTTGATAGTTGATAGTGATAGTTTTGATAGAAAAAGTATTTTTCTTTGCCTTCACTATGATAATTTGGCTGGCCAGTTTATTGTATGACAGCTATATGATATATATACTCATTCGATTTTAAAACTGTGCTTCAGCACATCATTTTCACAGCTGGAAAACAAAAAGACGCCAAAAAAATTTAAACAGACCAATTTGTCTACCTAAAACTAGTTTTTTATGCTATGGTCATCCGATCTATGAATGAACTGTGTGAAACTACATAAAATATAAAATTGAAAAAAAATGGTTGTATATATTGAAAAGTTGTAGTTATATAGAAAAAGATTTTACTGACAAAGACTATTTTTACTATTTTATATTTGGTGGTTCGATTTTGGCCAAGCTTTATAGAATCTTAAGAGAGCATAACGATCTACTGAATTCGGATATTGGAGGCGTTTTCATAGAAAACAAATCAATTTTACTCACTAAAATTAGTTTTTCGATCGATTTTTTCTATGGCAGCTGCGTGTTATGGTCAGCGATCTTAAAAAATTTCGTAGAATTGTGTATATAATTAAATAAAATTAAACAAATGCAAAAATAAAGACGCTACCTTTGAAAACAAAAAAGGTTTGCTATTCGAAAACTATTTTGAAAACGTATCTTTTAAATGACAGCTATGAGCAAACTTTGTGAAATCATGAAAAACGAAAAAGCTAAACTAACTTCGTCTGTGCCGAAGGGTTTATACCCTTGCAAGTGATCGCTTAAATATTTTCAAAAAATACTCTTTTTCCCATTTTCCGACCGATCGTTCGTATGGGGCTATATGATATAGTCATCCAATTTGGAGAAAAATTTGTAAAGTTATGTGAAAGCATGTGAAACAAACAAATACAAAATTGTAGGATGCTACCATTAAAATCAAAAATGTATTTCTAACTAAGACTGTTTTTCAGACCTATATTTGGTATGGCAGCTATACCATATAGTTGTCCGATTTTAATAAAACTTGGTAGAATTGTAAAAAAAACCTAGGAAACCTACGATTACAAATTTTGGAGACGTGTTCATTGAAAAGATAAAAGTTTTTCATACTAAAACTAGTTTACCGACCGATTGTTCCTATAGGAGCTATGAGATATAGTCCTTCCATCCAATCGGAATACGAAGTTTCGAGTCGTTTTCATTGCAAACAAAAAGTTTTTCTCACTAAAGATACTTTTCCGACCGATTGTTCCTATGACAGCTATTTGATAGATAGAAGACGGACCGACGGACGGACATGGCTAAATCAACTAAGCTTGTCGTGCTGATCAAGAATATATATATACTTTATGTGTTCAGAGATGCTTCCTTCTATGCGTTACAAACATCTGGACAACTTTTTAGTACCCACTGCATGGGCATAAACAGTAGAGAAGATTTCCAAATCAAACAAAATATATTTGAAAGATCTCATTACAAATTAAAACTATTTGGGCTTAAGTATTGTCAGAGTTGGCTACACATTGCCTTAAAAGAGATGCGGCCGAAACCCCCTTCTGTTTTTGTCCCGATCGTGCTAGCTGCGCTTTGTTTTAAATTAGAGAACGATGTGAAAATGCGTTTTATTTTGCGTTTTATTTCACTATCAATGTGTACAACGTCACGATCGACATAATGGAAATACCCATACATAACAGTGCGAAGGAATTCGTCTTTTGGCATAGCCTGTGAGTGGGGCCCATGAATTGTGACCTTAAAAGCATCAGATAGCAACACCTCATTCCCAGTTTTTCTTAATCACACTAAATTCGCGTTTAATGGGCGCATTTATACCATAGCAACACACAGTTACAACATCTGTTGCTGAATGAAAATGGGTGATACTAAATTCCCAACTCTAAGGGACATGTGGTTGAGGTCGAACTTGGAAGCTTGAGTGTATAAAACAAAAACCACACAGTAGAATTTTCGAAGATTTAAAATTTATTGAGATATTGACCAATTAATCGTGTCCTCAAGTGATGGTAACAAGCAACGAATAACCGCGATATGAATTACTAGATTTGATCACACCCATTATCGAGTCCATATATGCCATAAACTAGAGATAAAATAAGACTAAATTGCGTTTATAATATATGCTGGGAATTAATCAATCTAAAATAATGTCCGTAATGCATCATGCATGGCGAGCTGAGTTGATATGGTCTATCTGTTTTTGTGTTATTTCCTTCTGTAGTCTTAAAAGTTATTTCGATCCAGTTTTAGAAATCGAAACACCCAAGACCAAAATCTGTCCTTAATGTACCAAAATCGTGTGTAATGGGAATGGTGCACGGCTATTCACCCCTTTTAAAGCTGTGTCTTGAATTTGTTACTTTTCCTTGTCTGGAATTCAATCTCGGAAACTCGTGAAGACTAAACATGCGAGCGTCTGTATATTGGAGCACACGACCATCAAGCGCTCGCGAGGTTGGCTACCATAGAAAAGAATGTAGTCATAAGCAGCTACCATTTGCGCACTCTTATAGCAGGAAGCCCTAAAGCCAAGTGAAGAGACTCATGGGATGACTCATGGGACCCAGTAGAATTTAGGATATTTGGGGTTTATTGTGTTTTTTGAACATTGCGCAGTTTTGCCAAAATCAATAATTTTATCGTAATTTTTAAAGGCACATTTTAAAATCGAGTTTCTTAGTTTATCGTAGATTTGAAGCATTTGTCATATTTTTGTGAACTAGGTTTAGTTTTGAGAGCCGAATAATTGAGAGTGGAATGGGAATAAATGTAAACAAGAAAGCTAAGCTAACTTCGTCTGTGCCGAAGTTTTTATACCCTTGCAAGTGCTCACTTAAATATTTTCAAAAAGTACGCTTTTTCCCATTTTCCGACCGATCGTTCGTATGGAAGCTATACGATATAGTCATCTAATTTGACCAAAAACTTCTTAAATTGTGCGAAAGCATGTGAAACCAACAAATACAAAATTGCAGGATGCTACCATTAAAAACAAATAAGTTTTTCAGCATAGATTGTTTTTCAGACCTATCTTTTGTATGGCAGCTATTCCATATAGTTGTCCAATTTTAATAAAACTTGGTAGAATTATATAAAAACATAGAAAACATACAATTACAAAGTTTCGAGACGTTTCCATTGAAAAGAAAAAAGGTTTTTCTCACTAAAACTTGTTTTCCGACCGATTATTCCTATGGGATATAGTCATCCGATCCGGTCGGCTCCGACATTTTAGTGGTGTGCAGCAAAAAGAAGACTCTGTGCAAAAGTTTACCTCAATAACTTTAAAACTGAGAGACTAGTTCGCGTAGAAACAGACAGACAGACAGACGGACAGACGGACAGACGGACGGACGGACAAAGCTCAATCGACTCAGCTCGTCACCATGATCAAGAATAGATATTGTTTATGGTCGGAAATGAATATTTCTATGAGTTGCAAACTTCTGGGCAAGATTATAATACCCTTTGCAAGGGTATAAAAATCAGGGACCGTAATCATTATGAGTTCTATTACAAAAATCAAACTTTAATGAATATTTTTGATTTTTATTTTTTAACTCAATAAATAATGATTAAATTTGATTTCAAAAATAAAACTCAGTAATAATAATTATAAATATTACTCTAACGTCGATTACTACAAATGTATAGGGAATTTTGGCAAGATTGATGCATATCCCCAGTAAGTGAATCAAGTCGAGCCAATAAAACCCATTGCCAAGTTTGAAAATCTATATAAAATTCGGATTTTTTAAATATTAATGATTATTTTTGATTTATATTCATTTTACTTAAAAAATAATCATTATCGATTGAGCAATAAAACAAAAATCAAAAAATCGAAATCATTGTGGAAATGCATAGATTAGCGAAATATAATCGTTTTTTATTATGAGACATTTTTTCATACGGGTACTCCAAGTTGATTATTTTTGACGATGAAAAATAGGACAGTAATCATTATTTACGGTCCCTGATAAAAAGTAGAGGCAAGTTAACTTCGGCTCGGCCGAAGTTTGTATATCCTTGCAGCACGTTTTTTAACTTATTTGAACGACATATCCACTGAAAACAATCCAGTTTTTCTCAATAAGACTACTTTTCTGACTATACTTTTGTACTTTTTTATGATTTTGACCAAATTTGGCAGAATCATGGAGAAGCATTAAAAACTAGTAAATACAAAGTTGGGAGGCGTTTTCTTTGTAAACAAACAAGTTTTTCTCACTAGAACTATCTTTTTCGACCGATCGTTCCTATGGCAGCCATATGTTATACTCATCTGGTCCGGCCGGTTCCGATAAATGTGCAGCGTATTTGTACCAGCACACTTCGTGCGAAGTTTGGTCGCGATAACTTTAAAACTGACGGAGGAGATAGCATAGAAATAGACGGACAGACGGACGGACGGACAGACGGACATGCTTTATGTGGTCGGAAATGCTTCCTTCTGTGCATCTGGGCAATTTCAATATACCCTCTGCAAGATTATAAAAAGATTGATTTACCGTCGACCTTAGATTGATTGCAGTTTCAAGAACGAGTCGTACTAGAACGAGCTTGATACAAGCTCGAAATGCTTAGAGCCATGCTAAAAAGCGTGTATCAATCTGTTCTTGAAAGTCAAATAGTCCTAGCTCGGGATTGAAGTGAGTACGGACGTGCTATGTCAAAGAGAAAGGGCGAAAGAATCCGAAAACAATAAAAGATTTTACCAATACAATGCTAAATGGGTACTCAAAAATACTTCCCAAACGGTGGACACCAATGAGCTAGTTTGGCTATTGCCCACTTCTGCCACACGTCTGAATAGTTACTTGTTCGGTCCTGTGGTCATTTCAAAAATATTCGGCACATTTCCTTGTTTTGAGATGCAGATATCTTGTTTTCTAAACACGATTATTCCTTTTGGGGTGTTGAAAAAATAAGAATGGTCTTTGTGGGAAGCAGTTTTTGGTCAATTCGTACCGAAAGCTTTCCGAAATAGTGCATCAGTGAGTGTCAGAGAGAGACAGAGACAGGCAACAAGATAAGAACAGCCGTAATACAAATTCCCCCTTAAAAATTGGGTCAAAATCGATTCATCATATATTTTAGAAAAATTATTTCTTCTAATGGGACTAAGACTATCTAAGAAAAAAGAAAATATTTACTATAAGCTTCAAAATATTTTCTTAGTTGTAGAAAAGCATTTTCTAGGTTTTAGAAGAAAAACGAGACAGCTAAACTAATTTCGTCTGTACCGAAGGTTTTATACCCTTGCAAGTGCTCTGTTAAATATTTTCAGAAAACAATATTTCCCCACAACACCCCATTTTCCGACCGATCGTTTTGTATTTGAGCTATATGAAATAGTCATCCGATTTGGACAAAAATTTTTAGAATATGTTGAAAACATGTGAAACAAACAAATTTAAATTTCGCGATGCTACCAACAAAAACAAAAAAGTTTTTCGAAGACTGTTTTTCGGACCAATTTTTTGTATGGCAGCTATAGCATATAGTTGTCCGATTTTCATCAAACATATAAATACAAAGTTCGGAGGCGTTTCAATTGAAAAGAAAAAAGATTTTCTCACTAAAACTAGTTTTCTGACCGATTGTTCCTATGGGAGCTATAAGATATATTCATTCGGTCGGTTCCGACACATTAGTAGCGTGCAAAAGTTCAACATCAAAACTGAGAGACAACAGAAAGACAAACATTCGGACGGACAAAACTCAATCGACTCAGCTCGTCACCCTGATCAAGAATATATATATATATATATATATTTCTATGCGCTGCAAACTTCAGGGCAAAATTATAATACCCTTTGCAAGACATTGCAAGGGTATAAAAAGATTATGTAACCCTTAGTTAGGAAAGGGGGTGCGGGGATTAGAGACAGAAGGGAAAGACTTCATACACTTATAACCCCTTGAAATATTATTTTTCTAGAATATTTACTTTCTGTTGGTGTTCTAAAGGTGTTCTTTCTCAAAATCACATCAAAACTAGTAATCACAATTTTATTTTCTATCCACACGTTGTCTGGGACTTGAACTCGGGGGAATCGTGGGGAAATTTCAACACGAAAGGCGTTTTATCTTTATTTATTTATTCTACGACTCAGAACTGAATTTTTCAGGGCTTATTCAGACCTGACCAATAGAAATAACTGAATTTCATGCCTGAATTCAGGTGTTGTTTTGGTTCTTCCCATGAAACTCAGCCCTGATATCATGAAAGAATGCCATGAATTCAATATCAGCCCTTCCACTTCAGGGCTGATTCGGCTACGATTCAGGTCTGAGCCGAACTGAAGGTTTTATAAGGTTTGCACAAGGTTTTTTTTTTTTGAATTGAAAAAATGTTCTTTCCTAAAACAAGGGCGTTATTTAAGGAAAACATTTAGAAAAATTATCCTAAATTTAAGAACAATAAAACCGAATTTATAGATTTAAGAAATTCTTATCTAGAAAATTAAATTTTCGGACTATTGCCCGAAGCAGGCTTAAAATGATCCTGTTTTTTGGGATTTACCCTGTCGCCCTGTTTTCAATCCCGTTTTGGACTAATTTTTTTTTTTGGAATTGAAGAAAAACAATAATTTTATGGCGAACAATTAAACAATTATTCTTATGGTGTGTGTTTCAGCCCTGGGGCTCAATAATTTGACACGATTAAGCTTCATTCATGGGGATCGTTTCTGAGAACTTGTCAAGTTGCCCTCTTTAACATTCCACTTCCGATTCGTTACAGACGCAGTTTGAAAGCATGACAACGGACATTGAGGCTAGCATCCAGCAGCAGCAGCAGCAACTGCAGAATGTCCAGCGGCTGCAGCAGGAGAGCTGCCTGCAAGAGCTGCACCAGCAGCTCAGTGCACAGTTTGCGGCATCCCGGTTTCCGGGTCCGCAGCATCAGCAACAGCAGCAGGCCAGCCCTGGGAACTTGGTACCATTCCTTCCAGCCTTCCTGCGCCCGCCAGTGCCCAATGCACAGCAACTGATACACCTGATGCCCGGCCATGTCAGCCACCAGCAGTCGCATCATAGTCACAGTCACAATCACAGCAACCATCACAAAATGGCGCTGCAGCCAATGTGGCCGACAGCGGCAGTGGCGGCGGCCCACATCCAGGCTCTGGCAGCGGCCGCAGTGGCTGCCACCAATAACAACAACAGCTGCAACAACAACAACAACAACAATTTGCTAACATCATCGCCGGCTGTCAATAAGCCAGCGGCTACAGACGCCACATCATCATGCTCTCTGGAGATGGCAGCTGGTGGCGAGTCTAGAGCGGAATCCCCGCTGCACAGACTCCACACTGGCTACAGCCACAACACACCGCCGGACTCGCCCCATGGGGCTCGGACGGGAGCAGGTGCGTCGGCTCCACAGAGTGCTGAGCCGGAGTGCTCGATGATCTTTCCGCCATCCTCACCAGCAAACCATCATCATTGCCTCGCTGTTGGGCAAACGGATGCTCAGGATTCGGAAATGGATGCCCCGCTGAATCTGACCAAGCCCAAAGGATCGCCCGGTTCGTCCCCGATCAGCTCCACGTGCCAGAGGGATCAGCGTGAGCGCCTAACGCCCGTAGTCGTCGCCAGCCCCCCATTGAACTGGCAACAGACGCCTCCAGTTGGTCAGCACCAGTTCGCCGATATGGAAGCCACCCTCTTAAAGTCTCGGGTAAGTGCAGCGCATGCCAGTGACTAGTTCTTAGCGGAAGCCTCTGCTCCCTAAGAACGTCCTCTGTCTCTGGCCTAGACCACTCTGTGTTAATTGTGTAATTGTTCGCAGGGCCGCCTATGGAGCTCAACCAGCGGGGCGGCGGCCAGCAACGATTCGTGCCAAGCACTTTCCTCCAGTGGCCTGGCGGCTGCTGGATCACGAGCGGCTCGGATAAGTCGCGACTCGATTAACAGCTGCGGCACCAGCTCCGAGCGCTCAGCGGCGGCACTGGACTCCGCCGAGGTAAGTCTTGCCCAGGCCCAGCCGCCAGCGCCGCCGCATCAACAGCAGAGACATGGCAATGGACATGGACATGGTCACAGTAAGCCTCACATTAAGCGGCCCATGAACGCGTTCATGGTGTGGGCCAAGGACGAGCGGAGGAAAATACTAAAGGCGTGCCCCGACATGCACAACTCCAATATCTCGAAGATATTGGGGGCCCGCTGGAAGGCCATGTCGAATGCGGATAAGCAGCCCTACTACGAGGAGCAGTCGCGACTCTCCAAGCTCCATATGGAACAGCATCCGGACTACCGCTACCGGCCACGACCCAAGCGCACCTGCATCGTGGATGGCAAAAAGATGCGCATCTCGGAGTACAAGGTGCTGATGCGGAATCGGCGGGCCGAGATGCGACAGCTCTGGTGTCGCGCCGGCGGCGGTGGTCCCCCTCCAAGGTAAACTATTTGTTAATTGTAAAGACGTCCTAAGAATTCTGGGACGATTGGCCAATTCGAACAGGTGCAGTTCTCAAGGAATGCTCTTTGAATGGTTATCAATTACACAAAAAAATAATGATTCCATTTCAATGATTCAATGAAGGCACACTCATAAAAAAATTCGCCCTGGAAATTAGAAATTCTCCTATAAAATCCGACCTAAGGCGATTCACCCTAAAATTAAGATAACTTTTTCTCATTTATGGAAAAGTTTTCTAAAACTTTGAAAACTTTTTATGCCGAGCGTATAATTTCCTTAATACAGAGTATGTTATAGTCGGGCTTGACCGACTTTCTTTCTTGTTGAACTTGGTTTTCCCAAAGAAGGCCAACTGTTCTAAGTATTGACAGATAATTGCTTTCAGAGAATCTCTTTAGAGATATATGACAAGTGAAAGATAAAAGAGAAAGATGAAATTGTTTTAAGCTTTCAAAATCATGCTTAGTCCTAATGTTTCCCAAATGTATATATAATCGGCTCTGTTCCGAATTCCTACTTGGTTTTCGAGTAAGCGTTGATTTTTCTTATTAAAAGTTTAGAATTCGATATGAAAAGTAAAAGGATTTCCTGTGGTTACTAGATCAGGTCATCACTTTTTGACGAATTGAATCCATTTGGCATTGAGCGATCGGTTTCAATTGCCTAAGCAAACCTGATCTAGAAACGGTTGATATAGGTTAAACCTCTACCTCTAAAAGTTTACCCGAAAACCGACTCGAAATTCGGGACAGAGCTGAATGTTAGAATAAATTTGAAACTCTCGGCCTGTGGGCCACAGCTCCAAAGAATCATCGCAATCGGATAAATGATATAGATTTGCAAATTTTGTGGTTTTTGGAACATACGAGAGCTGTGGCTCAGAGCTCAGAGCCGAGTATTGTGGCTCACGAGCCGGTTGATGGCTATCGGCTCACGACCTAGGGCTCTCAACTGAGAGCCAAGAGCCGAGTGTCAGCTGTCTCCCGAGAGCTGCAGCAGAATACCCACATTTCAAAATAAAATATTGCAGCATTCTGTGATTCATCAAACAATAAATCCGTTTCTTTTCTTTTATAGAGACACAACGCCGCCGCCCCTACCACCCGGTGCTGGCTTCTATTATCCGCCGGAGAGCTTATCGCCGTCAGGCTTCTCATCGGAGGACATGGACATGACGTCACAGCGAGACGTGGACGAATAGGAATCGCCCGAAAACGTGCCATAACAATCATCCCGCGGGAAGTCAACAATGCAACGCTCAACGGCTTTGTAAATAGGACATGATAGGATTAGCATCTGTGTATAGTCCCATAAGTTTCAGTTCAAGTGCCATTACATACACAATTACATGTTTAGTTTGCGTCGACGAAGAAGGAACATTGCAATTTTGTGCCATTCACGCACCAATGCCATAGCCATAGCAAAATATCCCAGTTTACTCGTAGGTAGTTAGTAACTTTAAATATACATACATTTATCGTAAACACACTCAGAGTTGTAGCTGGATCATACACATAATGTATAAGTGGTCCGGCTCTGCTCGACACATACTCGAGCTCAAACTCGAATTAGCCAGCAAAGCGCACATACTCATACGCATAGTTTTAGAAGCTCTGGTTGCGCAGGTGATTGTCAGCCAATTTACACTGCAGTCCATCCATCCAAATGCCACAATCCAATGCCATAGACAACATAGTTGACCTTGCAACCATCAGTTGGGCTTTCCGCTGAACCGAGTGAGTACAGTGGGCTATGATAATGAAAGGCCTTAAGCTGAGCATACGTAGAGCAAGTTACAAGTTACAAGCAAGTTCCCATTAATTATGGAGTGTAAAAGTGCATACTAAGTTCGTGCAATGGTCTGATCATTTCAAACATTTCTCCATCCGAGTAGGCCGACTTTATCGTACATCCAAAAGATTCGTTTGGAATGGATAGTCTTGAATACCCTTTTTCCTGACATTTAAGTACCCATTTTTCATATCTTTCCGATGATTTTCAGCTCTGCTGGATGAAAGTTAAAGATCAATTTAACATTAAATGGATATTTTGGTATCCAAAATGGATTCCGAAATCATCCAATGGATATTTTTCCATATCCTTTTTTCTCTCTGTGTATGCTCTCGGTTTAATGATGTATTCCCCGAATGCCCACACAGGTATGGATCCAAATCCTACCTAAAATCTACGGTTTTAAGGCACGAACTTCAAGGAGATGGACTGTGGTATGAAACAGCACTTTAATGCGCATTAAGGTAAAAATCTGTCATGGTTGTTTTGGTTCAACAATGCATTCGAGCCTACTCTCTTGCACCACCCCCTTCTGCAGCCCCAGCCTAGACCAATTATGTAACATACCTCTCTTATCCCCTAACGGACGTTATGATCGATATTTATCATTATCCAATCACTTCACTTGTACTTAATGGCAATTTGAGATGAATGCATAGCGGACTCCGACTGCTCCCTTAGCTTTCTTTCGTTGGTTATAAGCAGCAACCAGGAGCCGAACGCTCTGGTTCTGGTTCTATTCTTGTAGGTGTAGGTCCTATATATGTATACACACACACACATACACATGCGAAATAGAATTAGTTTTTACATAAAGTGCAATAAATTTTTACATTTCAGTTTGCATATGTACCGCAAGTGTACATACGAGATTAATAAACAAAAGAAACCTAAAAATAATACATGGAGTGCGAGCATTTTTAAAAACGGGGCTGATGTCAACATGCACCATGTTACAGCGGGTGAATGTGGGAACGGAGACTCTTCGAGAGTTCTTAGCAACAGGCGCAAGTTGGCGTTCTTGCCTTGACGCGCGGAACGTGACTGATTGAAGCGTTCGTAGTTGGCGAATGTGATTAGGCCTCAGGCGCAGTAATGAACTCATCTGAAGTGTTGTTGTGGTGGAAAAGTGCAGACAAATGCACATTTTCTTAAGCCACATTACAAGAATAATAGCCGATTTTAACCTCTAAGCGTTATGTCATCGACTGCACTATATAACGATAAATTCTTAAAGATGTTTATACTACGTTCCACGTCCATAACAGCTGATCGGGTCAGTTTTTTTCACCTTTTCGCAGTAATCAAATTGAACTAAGGAAACACAAAAAACAAGAAAGTCGGTCAAGCCCGACTATAACATACTCTGTACCAAGAAAATTTGTCTTTCGATCATAACTCGAAAACGGTTCATCCGATCGCCTTCATTCCTTTGGGGGATCGATAAGTTATCCTAACAAGCCATCTATCTTCAAAACTGTGGGAGATATGACGTTTTTCTAAATTGCGGTGGCGGGAGGGGGCGTGGCCAAAATTGAAAATAAACTTGATCTGCCTGCAGACATAAGAAGCATATGTCCCATACATGTCAAACCTCTATCTCTTACCATCTCTGAGATCTGTGCGTTCATACGGACAGACAGACGGACAGACGGACATGGCTATATCGACTCGGCTGTTGATGCTGATCAAGAATATATATACTTTATGGGGTCGGAGATGCTTCCTTCTGGATGTAACATACTTTTGCACAAACTTATAATACTCTATGTACCTTCGGTACAGAGTATAAAAAGTCGGTAAATGTACTATTTTTCATAGCCAGTAGTTTTTATTTTATGAATAAGATTTTACATTTGAAAATTATAGGTCTGCCCTTTGAATATTATTGATTACCACATTTCATTTTAAAGTTTTCCACTTTTAATACCAACATTTTTTTACTTTCGATTTGAATATTTTCAGGGCTGCAAACCGGTTCGAGCCCGGAATTCCGACTTTCAGATTACTGTTAACCGAACCTCATTAGATATAAACCCTAAATATCGATTTGGTACAAAAACAAGAAAGAAAGTCGGTCAAGCCCGACTATAACATACTCTGTACTGAGGAAATTATACGCTCTTCATAAATTTTGATGCTGCAGTAGCAGCTGAAAGCAGCGCTGCTGCTGCGCTGCAGCAGCGAACAGTCTTTTGATCATAACTCGAAGAACGTTCATTCGATCTTTTTCGATCGATAAGTTATCCTGATTACTAAATATGTCTAGAAGGAACAAGCCACCTATCTTAAAACTGTGGGAGATATGACGTTTTTTCTAAATTGCGGGGGCGGGAGGGGGCATGGTCAAAATTGAAAATAAACTTGATCTGCCTGCAGGCATAAGAAGCATATGTCCCATACGTGTCAAACCCCTCTCTTACCATCTCTAATATCTGTGCGTTCATACGGACATGACTCGGCTGTTGATCAAGAATATATATACTTTATAGGGTCGGAAATGCTTCCTTCTGGACGTTACATACTTTTGCACAAACCTATAATACTCTATGTACCTACGGTACAGAGTATTCAAATGGTGGACATCAGAAACTTGACCTGCTGCCTAGCGACTGGGCAGGAAAATGAAATAGCAAATCAAGAAAAACGTTTAAAATGACTTTTAAATTCCTCACCCATAATAGCCTCTGACCTCAAGCTTTTCCCAAACGATTTGTGTAGTTTATAGATCTAATGTGATTTTTAGAACACATGAATGAATATAAATTACAACAAAATTGAACACAAAAATGATTAAAATTGTAAAACGCATGGACTGCACCAAGGTTGGAACCAAGACTTATTTCTTCTTCTGTTCGAACATAAGCATTAGTCAATTTCGGTTCGAACCCTTGAGGCGGAGATCCGAATATTTTTTTTGGTTTGCAGCCCTGAATTTTTTTACACTTTGGATTTTAAATTGATTCACTTTTGAAATTACTGCTTAACCGTTTAAGAAACATAAAAACTAACATAAATTGTCCAACCATCCTGTATTATGCTCTATTGTTGTTTTACTACTTTAAAAATCAAAGGTGTCTGCACTTCTAAATTTAAGACACGCAAACGAAAGTAGTTGTTCAAGATTCAGTATTTTGAAATCAAAGTCCCCCACACTTTTCATTTGAAGAGTGCAACATTATTAATTTTACAACTATTTTAAAATAAAAGTGTCTGATCTTAAGAAGCAAAGATAAATGTAGTTGATTTTAAATCATTTTCTTCTATTCTACGATCAAATTATGCAAATCAAAATTAACATAGGTAATTTCAACAGTTTTTAGTGAAAGATGGCAAATGTTGATATGAAAATTTTTTTTCTTCTTTTTTTTAATTAGCAATTGAAGAGCAACAATTGCAATCAATACATTTATTTAAAAATGTTCCGTATATTAGGAACATGTAAACTGCATCTCAGCCTTGAGATAGATGGCCATTCAATAGTTAGAAACAATTCGAATAGTAATTATTCCTTATTAAATTCGATGAGACGCACAATGGCCGATTCTGCCAATTTGGCAGGAAAAAAATACAACAAATTTTAAATCTTGATGTTTTTAACTTTATTGAAATCTAATATATTTTTCTATTCGATACTTTCCCATACCTAAAAACATTCTAGAGCCTTTTTTAAACATCTTTGATTGGTTTCAGCTGTATGTTTGTTTGTTTGTTTGTGTTTGGGCTCGATTTTTGCAGCATACTTTTAGGCAGAGACTTGAAAAGCATTGAACTAAAACGTGCAGGAGCATTGAACTAATGTTTATTTAAATATATTTTATTTACGTGTTTTGTTTTGCGCTGAGACAGTTTTGCGATTTGGTTCGACATAAGTCTTTAATACAACCACAGTTGGTATGTACTTAATTGAAAAAATGTGTGTCCTGTTCTTAAAGAATAATTAATCAAAAATAAAAAAACACCAACTTTGAATTTGATTTAAGTACAAACGGTGGCAAAAGTACGGTAAGTACGAAAATATTTGATGTAAGTAAAAAATTCATATATCTCTTCAATCTTGAAATGCATGCTTTTAGACTGTTTTGGGATATATATTAAGCATATTTTGAACTATTATAGAATCTTGTAGATAACTTTTGTAGCTCATAATGGTCTCAAGTCAAGCCCGATGAATTCTCAATCAAAATATTAGTACTCAAAGTCCATTAATTTCTAATGAACCCATTGAACCCATAGAATTCGAAAGCTATTCCAACTATGTTCTATAACAAGGTCTCTGTATTTAACCAAAGAAAGCTGGAAAAATCCAAAAGCAAGTTAGAGCAACAGTATTTCAGAAATTCAAACTACTCAAACTTATGTATTTTGTACTTGAACTAGGAATTCGCTTTTCTTAAATTTTTCATATTACTATAAGTACAAAATGTTCTTGGTTCAAGAACGATTGTTCTTATTTTAATAATATTACCAGTCATATTTCGGATTTAGAATGTGATTTATTTAAGGTTATCTATGTGGTTGGAAGTGGTGGAGTACTGGCAGTCTTCTCGGAGCCACAGCATCTGCGATTAGTTGTTTGTTGCTATTGTTATCTATGAACTTTTCAATTATTTGATATACTAGTGTATCTACGCGTTTGATGTTCGTGCTGGCATACAGATCACAGATACATAGCGAGTGAGGGTCTCTTGCTAGTCCAGGGCTTGACGGATGTTCCGACTCTTCAAAAGACGTAGATCCTCCATCTGCCTAGTTTTAAATTAAGCCATGCTTTGTGATCATGAACTAGTACTGATTATAACAGTTTCTTGTACACTAGGGAGCATGTTCTTATTAACTAAGGCCCCGGGACGGTTGGATTCGCCACCAGTGGCCTGAGTATATGCCTAACTTGGCTAAGTTGAATCTTAGCTCTTCTCTGAGTACCTAGACTCCAGAACTCACAAAGATAAGTAGTGACCCTACAAGTGAAAATTTCTATGTGCAGCTACGATTTACATATGTAAGTGTGCTGTGTATTTGTCGTAGGTCCACTTCGCCAATTTTCCAGTCTTTCACTTGAATGGCCGTCACTCATGTTTGTAAGTTCTAGAGATTTTACATGAACATTGCACATTGTACATTCATATGGTAGCTTCATATGTTACATATTCCATATCGGTAAACGATTTCTTTGCTCCTTTTGACGGAATTCAAAAACTGCCTCAACTATCATGGTAACAACTTAAAAATGTCACATTTGTTGTATTAGCAGTTCCTGCAAGTTAAGCTAATTTTTCTCAGTCGATCGCGCTTTAACTACTTTTAAGTTGGTTTTATCCAGCCAAAGAGCGAGTATTGATGAAAAATTACTGGAAAACATATTAATGATTAACTTAAATTAAGCACAAATATAATATTATATAATAACATCAAAACTCGAAACATCTTATGGAAAACTTTCCTTTATAAATGTTTTCCTAATTAGCGAAAAACAAGAAAGAAAGTCGGTCAAGCCCGACTTTAACATACTCTGTACTAACGATGTTATACGCTCAGCATAAATTTTTATGCTGCAGCAGCGAACAGTCTTTGGATCATAGCGCGATAACCATTCATCCGATCTTCTCTGTTCGATAAGATAACCTGATTACTAAATATATCCAAAAGAAACGAACCATCAATCTTCAAAACTGTGGGAGATATGACTTTTTCAAAATTACGGGGGCGGGAAGGGGTGTGGCCAAAATTGAAAATAAATTTTATTTGTCTGAAGACATAAGAAGCATTTGTCCCATACATGTCAAACCTCTATATCTTACCATCTCTGAGATCTGTGCGTTCATACGTACAGACAGACGGACATGAGTCTGCTGTTGATGCTGATCAAGAATATATATACTTTATAGGGTCGGAGGTGCTTCCTTCTGGCTGTTACATACTTTTGCACAAACTCATGATATTCTGTGTACCTACGGTAAAGAGCCTGACAAACCCTGGGTCCAGAGACCTTCCGAACACGTTTCGTAACCCCGAACCCAACATTTTTGGCGGGTTCGAACCACGGAGTGAACCCGATCTGATTTTTTTGAGGTTCGTAGCGCTCATAAAATAGAGGAAAGTTCACTTCTGCAATTTTTATTTTATTTTAAACTATTGTGTTACATTTGTATTGTAATGTGAAATAGTGCCTAATAATTCTGATAGAAGCCTGGGCATTCTATGCTACAGATCGTCCCCTTAGTACCAAACAAAACAATGATGAACAAGATAAAAAGTTGGTCAAGCCCGACCATAACATACTCTGTACTAACGAAATTATACGCTCAGCATACATTTTGATGTTGCAGTAGCAGTTGAAAGCAGCGAGGCTACTGTGCTGCAGAAGAGAACAGCCTTTTGATCATAACTCGACACCCGTTCATTCGATCTTCACTATTCCTTTGGTGGATCGATAAGTTATGATGATTACTAAATATGCCTAGAAGCAACGATCCATTTTTATTTAAAACTGTAGGAGATATGACGGATATGCGGGGGCGTGGCCAAAATTGAAAATAAACTTGATCTGCCTGCAGTTATAAGAAATTTTTCCCCATTTACGTCAAACCTCTATCTCTTACCATCTCTGGGATCTGACAGACAGACGGACATGGCTATATCGACTCGGCTGTTGATACTGATCAATAATATAAATACTTCATGGGGTGGGAGATGTTTCCTTCTGGCTGTTACAAACTTATAAAAGTTCATGGTGGAAGTCATAAGTTCATGGGTGGAATTAGTAGGGGATCGTTTAACTAAACAAATGAATGATTGTTCCTTAAAGGCGACTAAGCCAATCTTCACGAATATGTACAAATGTTTCAAAAGTGCTTTAGAGCCGTATTCTAGATGTTGTATCTACCAGGAACCGTAATCACACTAGAGTTCTGTTGTTGGAGGGCACTCGACTACAACTCCGTTACTTGTCGAATCCGTTACGGATCACGCATAAAGAAATTGCAGCAATCACATTGTATGTGTCTCTCTCTTCTCATTCTCTCCTATGCCTCTTGCGAAATTGAAGGCAACAACAAAACGTTGGCGCACTGTCGGCACCGTTAGTTTTGTCGTTGCTTCACACAGCCACACACACACACAGCATTAAACACTAACTGTTTACGCTTACGTTGTTATTGCTTATTTTTCTTTATATCCCCGTTAACCGTAGAGTAAAAAGAGCGTGCAAATGAATGTATGTATGTAGATATGTAACTGGCAGAAGGAACCGTCCCTAAACCCATACAGTATGTTTCTACATACATACATATATTCTTGATCAGCATCAACAGCCGAGTCGATATAGCCATGTCCATCCTTTTGAACGAACATATCTCAGAGGTATGTACATATATCTTATACAGGATTTACATACGCTTTATATACTTGAAGGCAGAACAATCCTATTCATAAGTTTGGCACGCCCCTCCCTCCCCCGCATTCGGGAAAAGTGACTTCTGCTGCTGCCCTAGCTGCCCAACACATTGATTCGCAGTCCTAGAGCAGCCTTTCCTACATACATACATACATACATGACCCTCCAAAAGCAAACTAGTAACTGTTTTACAAACGTATATATTTATATGTAGGCGATTGCGAAAATTATAAATCGAATACAATAACATATGTAACTAAAGTACATTATATACACATGCATTTGTATGACTGTAAATAGATTGCTTTGTATGTGTGAGTGTGTAGGTGTACTCAACTTACCCGGCATAGAAAAACACTAAACAGTTCGCAAAATCACTCAAAAAAAAGGTCACAATAAAAAAAACAACAAAATATATATTCACCATATATGTAAAGCATATATATTTCAAAGGAATTAGCACAATTTAACATTATTTCATCCTTCTCTTCCTTTTAAGCCACTCACGAAGCCAATATGGCGTTGTTGCTGATCGGGCAGCAGGTTGCTGATTGGATTGTTTATAATAAATGGCCCGCGACAGAGTTGAAACAACAATCAAACTCTAAATAACACAATCCACACGTCACAATAAAAAAACACGCATTTCACTGCAAAAAATCTAATATTTAACTATTTTTCTTCTTCCTCTTTCGCGCACTCGCGGCCGCCAAATGACTTCTGGACAGCGTTGCTTCTGTTCGTTTAGCAGAGAGCAACAGAGAGTTGCCGTTGATCGGAGAGCTTATCGAACCGTTGGAGTTTAATCTTTGGCGGCAGAGTTATTAAGTTTGAAAAGAGGTCAGCTGAAGGCCTAGTTGCTTTGGCGGCAAAAATAAGTTAGCTTATAATCTTAATTATCTATATATATATATATCGTATATCAATCTCGTGTCACGAAACGGCTTGACCGATTATAATAAAAAATTTTGGCCGGCTCGAGGTGACGTTATGCTGCCGCAAAACTTAACAACAATTCAACAAACCAAAAGGTTAAAACCATCTCCTGCAATGGTTTCTGCATTTTTGCACTCAAAGATTTTCGATTAATCGGTGCAGTCGAAAAAAAAATTAAAATAATAAAATTTCGCCCTTTTTTCCAAGTCTAAATTCGTGGCTTTGTTGACCCACAAATGCCTTATGCGTGTGACTGCTGAAACTATTAACGGTTTTGATCGAAATCAACCCATCGATATGAAAAATTATCGATAGTTCAATCAACTTGATTCATTACGCAAATATACAAATTTAATAAAAATATTTCGAATGCTCCTAGTTAAATTAAATTAAATGTAAATAAGTTTTATTAAAGCGTAAACAATAAATTGTTCAACTCTGTGACCAGTGTGACCATGATTTCGCAATTGTGATACCTTGGCTCGTTACTCTCAAATACTCGTGATGAGTAACAGGTACGCAAGTACTGTTCATCTCTAGCTGTCAGAGAGAAAATGGCGAATCGTGGAAATTAAAACACAAAATTAGTTAAATATTTTGGAATTAATAATATAATTGATCGCCAAACACAACAAGTGGGCCCAGCGAAACGCGAAGCTTGATGATTTAATCAATCGGGCAAATTCAAAGTAAGGCATTTGCAGCGACGACAACGAGCATTTGCATGTGAGTGTGCGTGTGTGGTGTGTTTCAAGTATATACATATGCATATATATGCATCAGAATCAGACAGATGTACATATGTGCGCTCATATATGTGCTGATGTTTTCCGAAATGTCACCAAAGATATGTCGAGGATAGCTCCTCTTGTGGGCGCTTCTGGAGTGTTATGCACCACGTAGTAGCACCTACATTCACACACACACACACATACGCAGACCTGCACGTGTGTGCGTATTTGAACCGTTCCATTTCCATTCACAGCCCATGCAAGCTTGTGGGTGAGACGGCACGGAGATATCGCAATCTGAATTATTCGGTGGCGGATCGGGGTCAGGGTTGGCTTATCCTCCGGGAGCATAAATGAACCAAAACCAGATAAAGCAGTTGACTTCTCACCTATCGCAGGCACTTGATCAGAACTACGATGTAAGTTTGCCTCCTCCCCCACTGACCCCCGCTGTGGCGGAGTCTCACCTTTCCCACTCCCCCCCACTTACACACACATTTAATATCCCTAGGTTGTCAATTTGGAGGCGGTTCTCTCGGTTATTTGTGCACTGGAAGGCACTACAATCACCAAGGAGCAACTGGAGGCCACCAGATTGGCCAAATACATAAACCAACTGCGACGTAGGACGAAAAACGAGCAGCTCGCCCGCCGGGCCAAATCCTTGCTAAAGAAATGGCGCGAAATGGTGGGCATTCAGCAGACTGCAAGCGATTCGCAGCCCGCAGCTGCGTCGGAACCATCGGTGACCGCTGCGGCTGTTGCCTCGCAGCCGCCCTCGCCGCTCCCTATGGCAGTGCCGGCGCATACCAGCAAGGACTCGCCGCCGCCAATGGCTCTGCCTCTGCCACAGCAAACCAACTTTTCCAACCTGATAAACCACATCAGCCGAAAGACTGACGAGAGCAAATCAATCAAATTTCCGAGGGAACCAAACAGTCAGCCAAGCAGGCCTATTGTGGACCAATCTTCGAACTCCGTATCAAATTTAACGTCAGATAAGTTCAATGAGTCGTCTACGATTGTCATTGATATCGTCTCGGACTCGGAAGACGGTGCGTTTCCGGCTGCACCTGCCCCAGCCCCTGCACCTGCGCGACCTAAGAAACTCAAGAAAGACAAGAAGCGCAAGGAAAAGGACCAGAGGCCCAAGGTAGGAGGACTGCTGTTGAATCGCAACGATGGCTCAATGGGATCACAATCCAAGTATGCCAGCAAAGTCACCGGAATGCAGATGCAAGAGGCCAAAGCGCCAGCAGCACAACAAACGGACTCAGGTAAATATCCACAATGGATAGACCTTTGATTGGTTTTCGTTCTTGACACTTTCCTCGAGGATTAGAATGCTGATGCTGAAATTATAGTCGGATGGTTGTTTCCTGTTTTCATCAGAAGTTATCAAAGCAACGAACTTGGAATTCGGTCTAAAGGTAGACAATGTGCAGGTGGATATTTTACTGGCTCAGAACCGGTTTCGGTTCGGTTCAAAAGTGGATAATGGCCATCTCTTCTTCTGATATTTACAAGCGTTGCACAGTCTTGGCCGCTGCAATCAATCAATCCGCCACTCGCCCCTGTCTTGAGCAAGCTGCCGCCACCAGTTGGTCCCTCCAAGCTTCTAAGCATCGTTCGTCCCATCTTGAGCGGCTTCCGCAACTCTTTTGCACTCCGAGCTCGAACCGTTCGAGTTTCATCCATTCAGCCTTGAATGAGCTTTTTCGCTTATGCGAAATCGATCTGAAAAACTCTTCCCTTTTTCTAAAACTGACTGTGTGATAAGTGTGTATTATCATCTAATTTCCCCTTATAATTGTATACCCAATTCTTGAGAGTTTCTTACCAATTCCGATCGATCCAGTTCGAAAACGAAAACATTCCTGAACATTATAAAATCATGGAAATGGCCTTAAAGTAGTCCAACTACAGATTTAATCTAATGTTTGGTTGACTCAAATTATTTATAGAGAAACCTCCTGTTTAAATTAAAGTGCTGTTTCCAGTTCTGGAGTTAAACAAATTGGAAAATGCTAGAAGTAAAGCAGAATTAAAAGGTTGCTCCTTGGACATTTGTCCATCATCATTTGTCCATCATCATTTGTCCATTTCTAAAATATCAATTTTTTATTGTCAGAATGCAGCCTTTCTTTTGGGGTGCACCGAGATGACAAGTTCTGCCGAGTTTTATGGGGAAGCTATGCTATTTACACACCAATTTAGCAGTGGATATTACATTAATAAGATTCTGAGGGGTACGTAGCCACGAATAATGTCAAGTTATGTGCTTAAGAATCATTTCTTACACATTGGTGTAAAGGAATCTATTTGACTTGCCCCAACTGAGGTACACGCTCTGTCATTGTAAACTTCAGCATAGTTGTGCCGTAGATTACTTGAAAGCAGGGATTGCAACGATTACAATAAAACTAGTAATAGTGATTACTAGTTTTGGTCAGACTTTCAGGAAGAAGACTTAAGTGGACCAGCATTAAGAAAATATCGTATAAAAATAGAGGAAAGTTAACGAAGTTTGTTTACCCTTGCAGCATGTTTTTCTAACTAATTTGAAGCACATTTCCACTGATAACAAACAAGGTTTTTCTTACTAAAACTACTTTTCTGACCCTACTTCTCTATGACAGCCATGCCACATTGGTGGAATCATGGGAAAGCATAGCAAACTAAGAAATACAAAAGATTGAAGACGTTTTCTTTGAAAACAAAAAAGTTTTCTCTCCAGAACTAGTTCATTTAGTTGACTTTAGTTAAAATTAGCGATCTCAAACCGGAACAGGCCTGATAACTCATAGGCAAGTGAAAAATAGAGGTGGATTTTTTTGTGGGTTAAGCTAGTTACGGAGACGCTGAGAATTTTCTCGGAGCCCATCTAATTACATAGCTCAGAGAATGCGCTGCACAAAATTCTCAGAGCGGGTGCGGAGACAACACAAACTGATAAATTCTCGCAGGGGGTCAGTGAAATTATCAAACATGTTTGATAATTGTCAGAGGTACCTACGGAAAAAAATGAATGTAAGCAAAAAACACAAAAAAACAATACAATAGTCAGTTGGAGAACTCTACGGAGGACGAACAACTCATTTTATAACTAACAAAAAGCATTTCGATGCAATTTGCACAACCCATAAATGCTCCTCCTCCTCCAGAACCATGCAAAATGACCCCATAAAAACAACCAGTGCATTCCCCAAAGCCTCTGCATTCATCAAAGAGTCTGCCAGTTTACATTTTCCCAAAAAGATTAACCCATCTTAAGCGAGCATTTTTTTTTATAAACAAACAACAGCTGACCAGTGCAAGCTGACCGTTTCAGATTTAGAGACACTTTGTTGTTTTCTGGTCACACTACAGTCTCAGAGGCCGCTCTGAGAATTATGAAACAATTCACGCTGCGAGAAAATTCTCAGCATCTCCGTACCTAGCTTTAGGAAAGAAAAGCACAGCTCCCCACTCAAGCTACTCGCATAACAAAGGGAATGGGGGAAAAACCGGCTAGATATTCTTGATAAAGGCGGTTAAAACTGGCAATCTTTCGTACTGCCGCAATACCCAATACTATGGTGCTGTGCGATGAGTTCTGAAAAACTGGTGTGGGTCCCAAAGATTCCACAGTTCGACAAATTCCAACTTTTGGAAAAAACCCGGTGTGAGACCCATAAATGCTGATAGAAGGCACTTCTGTAAGCCTCGCCTCATATCCAGTTCTTCAACTGTACCCCAGGTTCGCGGTCTATGGGTACTTTTGTAAACTCAGCGAAATTCAATTAAAGGCACATGTATATTTTATGTTTTATGGGAAATTAGATGAGAAATGAATCAAATTTTTATTAAATTATAAAGTGAATAACGATATTAGTTCAACAAATGTCTTAAGGCCCTATTCTCCTTCAGCTTGCTGTTTTTGGACCTTTTTTGAAAAAATTCTCATTTGAAAACGCAAAAAGATATTTGCATTTTGTTTTTTTTTATTGAATTAGTAATGAATGAAAGAAAATAAAAAATGGCACCGTCAAAGTTGGCCCTCAAAGAAAAAAGGCATGGTGCTGGCGGCCACGATTCCGCCAGTTCTACTGAACCGATTTGGATGAAACAAAAAAAATTAATCGACGTAGAATTGTCACCATTCTGGCCCGTAGTAAAATAAAAATTTTGCGATTTTAATTGACAAAATGGCGGCCACTTGAAATTGACAAATCGAATTTGGACCCATTTTTTTGTAGTTTAGTGTAAAAAAAAAATAGTAAAAACAAATTTTTATTTTACTACGGGCCAGAATGGTGACAATTCTACGTCGATTAAACTTTGTTTCATCCAAATCGGTTCAGTAGAACTGGCGGAATCGTGGCCGCCAGCTCGAAAAACGTGGTTTCGAGATAAACGCGTTCAAAGTTTGAAGTTTATTTTTCGAAAAAAAAAAAAAGCAAAAATGTTGGAATGCAGTTTTAAAGAGGCATCAATTGTGCGATTTGGACAAAACAAAACTCACTCTTTTATGAAAGAAAAAAACTGTTTTTGGAATACTTACCCAAATTATTCAGCGATGCCAACTAAGCAACATAAAAACTACTCATTTTAGCGAAGACATGACCTCACAAAAATGGCCATATCTTCTAAAGTATTTCGAATTTCAAAAAACCCTTTTAGGGTTATATTCTTAAATGTCCAAGCTATAAAAAAATGCAAAAAAAAAAAGTGGAAAAAAATTTTTTGCTGAAAGAGAATAGGGCCTTAATACTACAAATCAACAAGTGTTGGATTAACAAACAAATTATTTTCCAAAAATGCATTATTATACAGCGAAATTCAATTAAAGGCATGTATTTTAATTATATGGCAAAAAAACAATTTACATATTATTGTCGAAGTAGATTATGATTAATAGTGAGTCCAGCTTCCAGATTTTGAAATCACTTCAAAAATTCGTTTTGGCATTGAGTCTATGACCTTTTGAAACTCTGAAATAGGAATTTTGGCCCATTCATTGACTACAGCAATAATGAGCTCTTCCACCGACTCGAATTTGCGATGACCAGCATATACACGTCGTGCCAAGTTACCCCACATGTTCTCTAAAGGATTTAGATCTGGGGAACGTGCTGGCCACTTCATCTTCTCCTGAAACCAATCAACGCTAAGTCGTGATACATGTATGGCAGCGTTATCCTGCTGAAAAATGGTGTCTGAACTAGGTTGCTGATCCAAGAAGTTTATTAATACTTCATCCAACATGGTTATATACTTTTCCGAGTTCATACGCCCATTCACTTTACATATGGGAGGGTCCTTTCATAGTAACTAAAACCAGCCCATATCATTAACGAACCTCCTCCAAAATTCCGCTTAGTAGAAAAGGATTCGGGCTTCTTCAAATCGTGACAGTAATAATTAAAACCATCTGGACCGTCAAGGTTGAATTTTTTCTCGTCTGAAAATATTACCTTTTTCCATTGATCGGTCCATGACATCCTTGCAACTTTATGCGATTCCTTTAAAGCTGGTTTAGACTTCATTTTCTTCCAAATTAGCCGATTACTTCCAGATAAAATTTGTTGTACACGACGCTTAGTAATGGGTAATTGTAAGTCAGCTCTTTTTGGCGATGCAGTTGCATTTTTTTGCAAGCCAGCCCGAATTATAGCGGATTTTACACGAGAAGAAATCTTTTGATTATTATTTTTTGATCGATTTGTATTATATTTCTGCTTTAAATTGATTACATTATCCACTGCAGATGGAAATCTTTTAATGGCAATTTGCCTATTTAGACATGCCAGTATCCTTGTAAGCAAGGATTTTGGCTGTTTCTTCAGATGATAATGTTTTTCCCTTTCCCATATCATCTGTTTAATATGTATCTGTTTAAATTAAACACGTATACATAATCAAACTATCAAATTAAGAAAATTTTGCACTTTCTTCTTACTTGAGGACTTGAAACACACTGCCTTTAATAGAATTTCACTTCAAAACGTTCACAAACTCTGAATAATGGGCAAGCTTTAGCCTAGACTAACTGTTAATGCTCTCTTTAAGCTAAAAATAGAAATAGAGAGACCAATGTAAAAGGGAGAATAGGATTGAAAGATGCCTTCCGGATCCAATACATTTTAAGGTGACTAAACGGACCTGCCCTTTAATAGAATTTCGCTGAGCGTAGTAGCAACACACAGCGACAACAATTTTATCTTAATTGTTAATGGTTCTAGATAAAATTCTACAAAAATCAGCAAACACAGGCAGGGTCATTAGGAACATAATATAAGAATATCGCGTTAATCATAAAATTATTAATTATGGTACCTCCAGAAGAGGTCAAACCTAAATTCTTGAATATGTTTAAAACCACACGGTAGATTTTTATCAAAAACTAAATTTATGATGCCACAATGGGCTATTGCACGTCCCTAAGAAATGGTACTCGTCAGCCAAAAATCCGCGAGATGGAGTACCATTTTAAGATTAACCCACGAACATCTCCATGTAAGTTAAAAAGAACATCCAAAAATAGACCAAACTGCGTTTTCGGTTTTACCAACTAAGCCTTGGTTGGCAGGCAGGCAATGGGTATTTTTGTACAAGCAACTGGCTTAGAAGAACATTGACCATTTAGGGTATTGGCAGCTTCACCAAAATTATGCTATTAATCTTATAGGTAACCTGCTTCATTGGAAGCAAGAAAATATAACAAATTCACTATAAAATGTCTTCAATGGACTAACCGCGATACACTAAAATGCTTCGAACTAAAGCTTTTAAATGCTGATATCTGTCTTCCAGCTGGTAATGAAGATTAGATTGGATAATTTTTGGGAGCTGTTAATATTATAAATGGTCAATGTTGCCGTAAGTCAATTGCTAGTTCAAAAATGCTCGTAGTCAGAGCAAAAATGCTTCTTAAGAAAATGTGTAAAAACGCAGCTCGGTCTATTTTTATACCCTGTTCCCATTGAAAATGGGAAAATCATGAATCATGAAGTTGTGCGAATGTATGTAACAGGGAGAAGGAAACATTTTCGACCCCATAAAGTATATATATTCTTGATCAGCGTGAACAGCCGAGTCCGCCTGTCCGTCCGTCCGTCTGTCTGTCTGTATGAACGCGTCGATCTCAGAGACCATACGAGATAGAGCCACAAATTTTTGCCTGAAGGTAGACTTATCCTGTACGCAGATCAAGTTTGTTTCTGATTTGGAAAATTCCACCCCGTCCCCCTTTTATCCCCTAAAAACCAAGACCTCCTCTAGCCATCCTAGACCTAAAAACCCGTCAGATCCAGTTAGAGCCTCGTGGTTTGTTCAAGCTAGGCCCAATATCTATCTATTCTGAAAAGTACAATCAGATCAGACAAAAAACACCGAAGTTATAAGCGAAACAGTTGAGCTGATAAGAGCAGGGAAGACCCTTGGGGGACTCCATTATGCAGGGGATAATTATCTGAAAATTGTTCTGTTTGTCAGAAAGTGCTTAACATATAAGGTTGGCAAAAAAGTCTTGCGGTATTTTTTATTGAATTTTCAATTGTTCATAAAATTGGTTATAATAATGCGATTTAAGTCAAATATGCGCCGTTTTGTTCGATGACGAGTTCCCAACGAGATGCCAACTTTATAATGCCCCTCTTATAGAAGCTCGCTTCCCTATTGTCAAAAAACTCGGAGAGCCAATTTTCACAGGACTCTCTTGTGGCTAACTTCCGACTACCAAGCTCGTTCGCCATGGACAGAAATAGGTGGTAATCACTTGGTGCGAGATCCGGACTATACGGTGGATGCAAAAGAACCTCCCATCCGAGCTCCCGGAGCTTCTGGCGCGTCACCAAATATGTGTGTGGCCTTGCGTTGTCCTGATGGAAGACAATTCGGCCTCTGTTGATCAAAGATGGCCTCTTCTGCATGAGTGCTGCATTCAAGCGGTCCAGTTGTTGGCAGTACAGTTCCGAATTGAGCGTTTGGCCATAGGGGAGCAGCTCATAGTGCATGATTCCCTGCCAATCCCACCAAGCACACAGAAGAACCTTCCTGGCCGTCAATCCAGGCTTGGCCACCGTCTGGGCAGCTTAACAGCTTATATTTTATGATTGTTAGGCCGCATCCCCATTCCGATAGTTGAGTGGATATTGTGCGCTGTCTGATCTTTTCAAAAGCTAGTGATATAATGGAGATGTATTGATTAGAGCGCGTACATACGGTAGACAGTCTGCAGCAGATTTCCCCCTTTTTGAATCCTAGTCGGTGACTATTAAGTAGTTTGTTAGATGAAACAAACCACCTTAGTCTCTTCGTGAGTTTTGGACAGGCTTGGGTTCAGTGATATGGGTCTGTTTGACTCTGCTTTGGTTTTGTCTTGGCCTGTTTTGTAGATTGGTACTATGACGCTAGTTTTGTGGACTATTTATCTTTGTAAAATGTTGTTAAAGAATGTTACGATTCGGATCTTTACATACTTGGATGTATGTTGATGGTTCCTACTTTCTAGACATAGTATAATCATAATCAGGATTACATATCGATTCGACAAATGAATGGTGAAGATCAGATGAAGGGCTATCCAGCTGCTATGTTATAGTCGTCTTAGACCGACTTTTCTTCTAGTTTTCGATTAAATTACGGTGATGTCGCAAAAAACTGAAAAATTCCGAATATTTGGCCTTTGAAGAGGATTATTCCTTGATCAGCATGTACTAGTTAGAGCGGTGGTCAAATTCTTATTTCAACTACTTCAGCATATAGCCCAAACTCCGTTGCTTTTATACCAGCTTGATGGACAAAGCAACCGGCGGCTACGTCATCTAAGATAGACCTATTATTTAAAGTCATTCAAATGTACAATGAATGTACAAACATTCAGGCGGTAATATATATAATTCATTTCATTTTTGCTTAATATCAAGCAACGGCGCGAGAATGACATTAACATTTGATGAATGGGCTAGATCGGCCTATCAGCAGACTTGCGAACCTCCTTAAGAAAAGTTAGAATCGCCCAATTACATAAATTGTGATTTGGATTGTCCTCCTCGATCGACCGCCTCAACTCCTTTACACTTCTCCCCATTGAGTCAGAAGGTAATGACAATAACCCATGGACCCTGGAAGCCTTGCGACTTTTGTTGATTGCAACACTCATCAAATAGGTTTAAATCGGAGCTCGCAAGTAACTCTTACGGACACAACGAAAAGAAGGAGCGAAAGACACCTTCAATTCTGTTTTTGCTCAGAGCAAAGACACATTTTTTCGTTTCTGTTTCTCTCATCTCTCTTTCACTGACCGTTTTGCCGAGAGCAAACTTCCAAAGTGTTATTTTGCGTATGTATGAGTGTTTGTGTGTTGCGCCCGTGTACATACACACTTATACATAAACACAGCCTACCAAATGCACAAAACAAAAACACTTTTCGCGAAACACTTATTGTGTTCTTGTCATTTGCAGACAGTTTTCTGATGAGCACTCGCTCTAACGCAGCGATGTTCACCCATAGCCCCCAGGGGCCGAACACTTTAGGCAATTCATGCCGAATGCTTGCCGAAGTAATGCTTCAGTGCGTGTCAAAAACAGACAGAGAGCTACAGAGAGCCTCTCTTCTTGAACATCGCTGCTCCAGAGTGTTTCTGTCAGTGGTCTTCGGCAGACCGACTCGTTTGTTTTGCTCAACCGAAAACATGAAACAGAAAACAGAAGAGGAGCGAGAATAAGTGTTTCACTCAGTGAGAGAGCTTTTGTGCTGCGTTTGTTTCTGTTTTGTTTTGTTAACACTCAATTGCGAGCTCTGGTTTAAATGAGCCGAGGAAGGTTTTACTTTTGAACATAGTTCGGACTTGGCGTTAAACTGTAGTAGGTCCACCATTATTATTATTATTTGCTGATGAGGAATATAGCGTACCGCGAGCTACAACTCACCCAGCAGTCCAATTTCCTGCACGAATGGCAGGATTTTCATGGGTTCTAGGCTACTAATCCTGTTGGGGTGCGCGCCGTATTCCCCAAAGCATTGCTAATTCATGTTCAGGGGACTCCTCCTTCTCTACGCAGAAGCTACATAGGTGGATGTTTGTTATATCCAACTTGTACAGGTGACCTCGCAGACTACAGTGGCCCTGGAAGAGCCCTGTCATGATCCTGAGGGCATTCTTTCCTTGTTGGACCAACTTCTGGAAACTCCAAACTGATACTTTTGCTGGTCTCATGGCCTTAATGTTTACTCAGAAGGCTGTTCTAAGCGTATTCTTTACCTTTCTAAGGAGTTCCCTTTTGGTTTGGAGATCCTATGCCACTGTGGATTTCTGGTCCTGCCAGTTCGTCGGCCATTTCGTTTCCGGAAATGCTTTTATATCCCGGTATCCAGTGTTCCTGCAGCCCAATTGGTTCCTTGGGGCGTGTTTAGAGGTGAACTTATTGTTGCTTAGCTCTGCTTGATCATCTGAGAGGATTGCAATTTCTCTATTATGGCAGTTTCGGGAGATTGCGGATTGAAATATGCTTGAGAGTTTGCCCATTTTCATTCCAGGTCCTGCTACCCCAAGTCCGGCTTCCTGCGGTGTCATAGATACGTTTGTGCACCATTGAATTGTGTGTGGTTGGATGATATATGTTTCTTCTAGTATGATCCAGTCTCTCTTATTGCTTTTGTGAACTCTGCCACCATTTCGTCTCTGGGCTGTAGGATTATAGAGACTTCCTTCTGCAACTTCTCAGAGTCCCTTAGGCTTACAATGCGGTTTCTAGCTAATCCTTCTGCTTCAGGCAGATGGTGTGGTGGAGTGGTGTTAGCTCCATCAAGACCACTAGGGCCGCTGTCTGATAGGGAAGCATGGCTCCGGTCATACATACTCATGCCAGCCTTGCAGCTGCATCCTTCGATTAAAGAGATTCCCCACACGACAGCTCGATAAGTGAGCATCGGTCTCCCCACCATGAGGTATAGCCACCTGAGTATGTGTGGTGTCATGCCCCACGATTTTCCGGACATGCTCCTAAATATGTCTAGTGCACTTACTGAGTGTGTTCTCCATGTGCGTGTCGAAGACGATGCCAAGATATTTGACCTCCTCTTCCGGTGTTATGGGACAGCCGGATAGACGTGTTGTCCTCATTCTGCTGAGCTTTTATCTTCTAGTCAACGGTACTAGGTTGGTTAAGATTGAGTGCAGCCTCCTTGCACCAATCGTACGTCACCCCTTTCTATTATGTGTCTTCGTATTTTCCTCTTGCTAGGATAGCGATGTCATTTGCGTATCCCTGGCATGCTATACCCTGGGAAGCGAGTCTGTCTAGGAGTTTATCCACCAGTAGGCTCCACAATTGTGGGAAGAGTACTCCGCCCTGAGAACATCCCTTAGTTGTGGTTACAGTGACGGTTTTTCCACCTTCTACTGCAGAGGCTTCCCTGCATTGTAGATGTTTGTCTGTCCAGTTGCCCATTGTGGGGTTTATTCCAATTCTGAGTAGAGCATTCTTGACAGCACTGTGGGGGGATGTGTTGTCAAATGCTCAGGCAATGTCTAGGAAAGCGCATATGGCCACTTCCTTATTTCTTATTGTGTTCTTGAGCATCTTCCCGAGCTGATACAGGGGCGGGAGGGGTGCCTCCTTTGGGTGATGGGTCTAAACAACTTGGGGATAGTTATATCCGACTACCCTTGTAGCAAGACTACTTGCCCTGATTTTCCTGAGGAATGTTAGGAGTGTGACCTTCCCATCCTGCCGGAATGCTGAATAAATGTTAGCTAGAATGTTTCAATTGCCCATTCAAGCCTCCTTTCGGCAACAATTTTCTGTCCAGTCAGAGCTACGGGGACGATAGTATGTCTCTTGGCCGTCACGTTCCTCCCTGAAGATGTTGCTAGGGAAAAGAGTGTTTGACTAGAGGCGTTCTCTCTCCTCGTTGCTCGCTGTATAGGTACCATAGTCTTTTTTGAGAGAGATGTTGCCGTCCGGACTTTTCCTGGAGCCAAGAAGATTCTGAGAAGCTCGACTTTGGATCAACTATAGTAAAATAAAGTGAAAAATATTAGCTAAAGATTAAGCTAGGACTTCATTTATGAAGCTGCTATAAAAACTAAGGTTTTTTTTGCCATACTTTATCGAATTACTCTTATTCTTTCATTTCCATACTTTACTCTAGTCGCTACTTGGTGGAAGAACAACAGAATAGAATTCCTTCTTTAACAACACTACGGTTTATGCAGCTTAATGATCGCCCTTTTCCATATTGAATGGGGGTCACAGATTTAACATATCATTTACATTATGCTGACCTGCTCTAATGTGTTCTTTTCACTTCCATTTCAGAAATATTGTCATTGTCGAATAGCTCGATGAGCTCTATCCTATCCGGCGATGCGGCCCAAGGGAATTCGCACAGTAAATCGCGTACCAATAACACATCCGAATTGACTTTCGCCGGAAGATTTAAGTCTGCCAGTCAAACGGATGCCTCCCAGTCGGTGGAGAGCTTGGGAGTGCCCAATGGACAAAATAGTATATTCCGACCAACTGAACCCTTACGGCTCGCCGCTACCCCCAACACCACCACCACCACCACCACCACCACTTTCGATGAATTTATAACGAATGACTCGAGCACCTCCTGCAGTCGCTTGTCTCCGTCGCCATTTCCGTTTGAGGAACGACGAAAAGCATTGGAGGAGGCCAGGAAACAGCAGATCGCCATTGCTGTTTCCGTGCCTGCCACATCATCGTTGGCTCAGGAGAGCCAAAATAAGGTCGTACACCATGCCGAGTCGCAAGTTCCTAAGAAGCGTGGACGAAAAAAGGGCTCGAAGGGCGTGGACTCTTTAATTGCCAAAGAATCGTCCAGCCTCTCGCAGCAAATCTTCTTTGGCTCCGGTGTGAAAAAGGTCAAGACCACAAAGGAGCTGTTCAATGAGCTGCAGAGCCGCAAATTGGGCATGACCGTTCAGTCAACGAGTAATCTCTCCAATGATGCCTCAACACGGGAGCGAGAACAGGCGCCATCATCTCGTTCTCAGCAAGCCAGGCCAACGTCGTCCTGCTCTGGTAAGTACCACCTGTCGTTTCTGGCCAGTCCCAATATAAGATATTTGTACACATTTCAGAAGCATCGATGCATTCGCCGCAAACTCTGGATACCTACTCGTCCAATATCACGTTAATGGGGGCCGATAAATTCTCAAATCGAATTGATGGTGAGTGGCGTTAACAATATGTGTCATCCTCATGATCCCTCCGCCCCCACTGACTAGCAGCAGAGCATTACCAGGACTCTTATCTGCAGGGATTGTTCATTATAAGCTTTTTCCAATCAATGAATCGATTAGAGAAATTTATAATTCGGACCACAAAATAGGATCTCTCGAAGAGCTTTAAACTGTTACAATTACCATCCATTACAATCATTTAGATAGTAAGAAGTGTAATTGCAATTACAATTGCAATAATTACTTTTATTATTGTCTGTTAAAACTACCCACTTTAACTATATTGGGTTTTCACTAAATTCGGTTTTCAATACTTTTAACAAAGATATTTTAGCCCTCAATTAAACTAATTATTCAAATGAGTAGCCCGAAAGTGATTGGCATCTGCGCAAATCATTGCTAATGGTGGCGATTGAGAAAGCTGTATGTTCTGTAGCAATGAATGACCTTTTAACATCTCGAAGTTCGCGTTCTCGAATCATTTAATTTCATTAATGGCCGATTTCTCATCTTCTACATAGCTGCTGTAGGTTTATGTGACTACATAGAGCTGTAGTAGATTAGATTAAACGCCCCTAAATGTACCTAAATTCGATACATTGACATTTCTTTGAAACGAAATCATATTCTGGTTTGAACATGAATATGAATATGTTTATTTTTTTTTTTGTATAGGGGGAAAGCATTAAAAGCCGAGAAGTGTGGGACTCGGAGTTACTCACCCACTAAAACCACCACTACTCTCCGTTTCCCTCTTGCGGAACTACCGCTAGGTATGGCACGAAGGCCTCCACTAGATCCTATCTAGGAATCGAATTGCGCTGTCGTTCAGCGCGACGCAGGGAAGAAGATCTCAGCAGCCATGGAGCAAATAGCATTCCAATTGTTTTGCGAGCTAAGTAGGATGTCCATAAAGTCAGTGACTGTAAATGGCCTCCCAATGGCCATTCGGCAGCGAATTTTGGACGGACAAAGAATATATGTTCTGCGTCTTCTATGGTCATGCTTAAACCTATAAAGATAGGATTTGAAGCATCCATGTCCAGTCAGTAGATGTGTTAGGTAAAAGTCGGTTCGTCCGTGCTCTCTACCAACCCACGGCCTTATGTCCGCAAACAGTCTTCTTGTCCTGCTGCCGTTGGTGGTAGTACTCCACCTCGTCTGCCATTGCGTCATCGTACTCTGCCGACGATGATCATCTGCCTCCCTGCTTTCCATCGCTAGCAGGTGAAGCGGCACCATTCCGGCTAGCACTAAGGCCGCGTCTTCTGACACCGTCCGGAAGCCGCAGATAACTCGGAGAGCATACCTCCTGTACGCACTTTTGCGTCCTCGGCTATAAGTTGGCACAGCCATTGCAGGGGCCCATATTGGCGCTGCATACATAATGATCGACCTGGCTACGTTGCAGATCAGCCATCTACTGCGTTGTCGAGGTCCACCAATGTTCGCCATAATGCCTGATGACGCGTTCGTTGCTTTCATGGCTTTTTCCTCCACGTATGCTAGGTGCGTTTTGAAGTTAAGCCTGCGGTCCAGCATAACTCCTAGGTATTTAATATGAATATGTATGGAAGCAGCATTGTTTGAAAGAATCGTATCGTTTAATGCGGGGCCATCGTAATGTCACATCCCAAGAAATCATCGACTTGGAGATATCATTAAGTTTTCCCACAACTGGAATTGAATTTACATTATTAAACTTGGCAAAGGGTTTTACTTCACTTACCAATCATCGACGTGGGGGAATGGTTGTGAATGGGGTGGGATATTAAAATGGAAAGGCATGTTTTAACTTGTATTGTGGATTCACCAGAATTTGATTTTAATATTTCCAGAAAAGCAAATATCTTTCGTTTATTACGACATGTCAAATATCTTGTTTGTATCAGCTAATGGTTTTTCGCTTATAGATTTTTTGTTTGTTCTCCTATATAGTTGAATATACCCATTTTTATCCAGATATATAAATACTTCAGAAGGATTAAACCCGTTTGAGACACATAATTGAAAATATGAGTCGCTCTCATAAAACTGAGCTTTTATGAGAATGTTGTCTATGTTATCAAGGGATCTCTGTATATGACTTCTAATTAGGTAAATTATGTGATTGTCTATTCTTCAATAAAGTATATATTCTTGATCAGCATGACCAGCAGAGTCGATAAAGCCATGTCCGTCTGTCCCTCCGTCCGTCTGTTTCTATGCTATATTCTCCGTCAGTTTTAAAGCTATCGCCTCCAAACTTTGCACGAAGTCTTCTGGTACAAATACGCTGCACATTTTTCGGAACCGGCAGGATCGATGACTATAACATATAGCTGCCATAGGAACGATCGGTCGAAAACTAGTTCTAGTGATTTTTTTAATGCAATCGTCTCCAAACTCCGTATTTACGAGTTTTCCATGCTTTTCCATGGTTCTGCCAAGTTTGGTCGAGATCGGACAACTATATAGTATAGCTGTCATACAAAAGTAGAGTCAGAAAAGTAGTTTTATTGAGAAAAACTTGTTTGTTTTCAGTGGTTATGTCCTTCAAACAAGTTTTCTTATGATATTATTAATTTTGACTTTAAATCTCCTATCAAATATCATAATTAATATTAATAAATGTAGATTTAACGGAAGCTTGTACCTTATAAGTTTAACCAGCAGCCCTGTCAAAGTCCTTTCTAGATCTATAAAGCATGCCCCCGTCGCGTCCCTTGTGTTCCAAGCCCAGATTATTTCAAACATTAATAGGTTTATACACTATTAGTAATCGGCGTTTCAGTAATATCTATAATGATTAATTCCTGAGTTTTATTTTCAAAATCTAATTTAGTCATTATTTTTTTCATCTGAAATAATCATTCTAGTTAATTTGTTACAATAAAACTCGTATCGGTTCCTAATCTGATAATCTCAGAGCCATTAGAATTTAATATTCCTCCGAATATTGGTTATTGCCCTGGGAGAAACTAAGATTAATCATGACCAGACTTCAGATTTTGCATATTTTGAAATCGATTTTGATCCTATTAAGTCAAAGTAAATGTGCAAAACACTATTTTTAATGTTGTTAAATAAAAACAATAAAATACCAAAAAATTTGCATACAATTTCAAGTTGACTTAAAGTATTATTAAATTAGTTAAAACGTTAGTAATAAACCAAGATTTGTTAACTTCACATTTGGCCTAGTCTACTTGGGTTCAAATCGATTTAAAAATATGCAAAATCCGAGGTCTAATCTTGACTAATTAATCACAAAGTTCTGCCAGTTTCGTTTTACATTGGAGGAAACGACAAATAGCGTCATACATTAACTTCCACCATCGTGTGACAACGGGATTGTTTAAGGGGGGATACAGAAATTTAAATCAATTAAATCATTTTAAATCCATTTATATGAAGGTTAACTTCTCCTCCTACGGTCAACTCTAAGAAATTTTCCCCAAGAAAACATAGGTCTAACACGAATTCCTAGCTTTTTAAACAATCACCGTTTAAAATTCCAAAAACGACAACGGAATTCATTGATTTTGGGCTGGTTTAAAGGGAAATATTGCCAGCCCTCCAAATCGTTTTCGTTATTTTGTCTTTTAAACCGTTTTTGACAGACCTCATTTATTAAATCGATTTACATTTTTAAAGAGAAAATTATATTTAATTAATGCAAATTGTATTTATTTATTATTTGCCAAATGAACAAAGTTCTTAACTGGCTACAATAATTCTAACCTAAATTGTAACGCAAGTAACATACATAATGGATGTAATGCCCAATGGAGGAAAAATACTCCTCTGCTAACAGTTTTTTTAGTTTGCATCGAGAAAGAAGTGTGCTCCATTCAAGAGATACTACTACCCATAGCTGTAGTTGTATATCGATAGTTTTTTTTGATCCCGATACGCGTATCTTGGTTCCTTTTGTGCACTGTATTGAAAAATCAGTTTTATTTATGGGCGATAAATAGTTTGAAATAACTAAAAACGAGAAAGCCAAGCTAGCTTCGTCTGTGCCGAAGTTTTTATACCCTTGCAAGTGCTCGCTCAAATATTTTAAAAAAATACCCTTTTTCCCATTTTCCGATTTTCCATATGGGAGCTATATAATATATAGTCATCCGATTTGGCCAAAAATTTGTAAAATTATGTGAAAGCACATAAGATTGTGCGAATCTTTCTGAGAGTTAAGGTACATATGTGAGTGATTTGTATCCCTTCGGCTCCTGAGCTTTTCCTGAGCGTTTCCATTTTTGTATCTTTTTAATAATGATACGATTACCCACATGGGGAAATCATTATTTGTAAGAATTGCGTGATATGTCGTGTCGCTGATATTGGTCATTCTTTGAACACACCCAAGTGCAGTATTCATTATCATGTTTTTTGGGTGCTTAGAATTAAAGTTGATAATCCGTCCTGATGCTGTTGGTTTCATGTACCATTTTGTTTTTAAAGTGTTTCCGTGTCTATTAATTGTGGCATCCAAATATGGTAGTTTCCCGTCTGATTCTAGTTCCAGTGTGATTTTCATATTCTATTTTTATTGATAGGTATTGAGCGCCTCCAGAGTAGTTTTGACTTCGTCCTCCTTCACAATGGTAAACAAGTCATCGACGTATTTTGTCAGTACTCTTGGTTGATGTTTTAGCTTTCTAAGAGTGCTCTCTAAAAGTTCCTCCATGATTATATCGGCTATGATGGGTGAGGCTGGCGATCCCATGGGCAATCCTTTTAGCTGTGTGTATATTCTGTCTTCAAATTTAAAATATCTACTCTCTACGATGCAAAACTTGACTATATCCATAAAAAGTTGTCTGGGAATTTGGGTTTGCTCTTTGATTTTTGGCCATTTTTGTCGAATGGTGTCTATTGTTAAATCTATCGGTATACTAGGGAACAGGGACACAACATCGTCACATTTATGTGTATGGTTGACTCTCTCCTTAAACTCCGTTGCATTTTTTACATTAAATGTTGGTGCCGCTGTTAGGTTGTTCTTCGCTAAATATCTACAAACCAATACAAAATTGCAGGATGCTACCATTAAAAACCAAAAAGTTTTTCTAACTAAAACTGTTTTTCAGACCTATCTTTTGTATGGCAGCTATACCATATAGGTGTCCGATTTTGATAAAACTTGGTAGAATTATAAAAAAGCATAGAAAACCTACGATTACAAAGTTTGGAGACGTTTCCATTGAAAAGAAAAAAGTTATTCTCACTAAAACTAGTTTTCCGACCGATTGTTCCAATGGGTGCCATGAGATATAGTCAGCCGATCCGGTCGGTTCCGGTTCCGTTTAAAACTGAGAGACTAGTTCGCGTAGAAACAGACAGACGGACGGACAAAGCTCAATCGACTCAGCTCGTCACCCTGATCAAGTATATATATGGTTTATGGGGTCGGAAATGAATATTGCGTTGCAAACTTCTGGGCAAAATTATAATACCCTTTGCAAGGGTATAAATATGTGGCCTGTTCCCGCTTTCGTCATTTTTTCATTTTCATTTTTTAACAGCTGCTTTTAACACATTCTAAACAGCTGCTATGTGTCGTCAGATAAGCTAAGATTTTGCTCTGTTATGTATAAGGCTTATGTGACAGATAGCTCTATGTAGCAGAAACTCGTCTGAAAATGTTACTTGTACTGAGAAAAGCTCTAAATTATTTGGTTTCCCATCTTTTCCTTTTCCAGATATCAACAATACGGATAGCGATACGATTACCTCGGAACCATCTCGCGATAGTGGCAAATCTCGCGACTTGAAGGAAAGCTCATCGATGGACAGCAATAGCAATTCCCTTCAAACCCCCTCGGCCAAGAACACAAGGGCATCCCCCATAGCAGCGAGCCATAACGATGTGACCACGCAGCTAATACATCTGCTTCACAGCTTAAATAGTCCGCCGAGTGTTCAGGATGCGGAGCAAATGTACCAGGCTCAGATAGTGCCATGCACCTGCATTGTTGTTGAGGAAATGCCAAACACACCAGCTGACGAACTGAGCACAAGCCTCCCCGAGGACAACGAAACCAACAATTCGAGTGCGCTGAACTGTGAGCAGTCTGTAGGAGCCGACGGGGCACAGCTGGATGCCACAGTGGTTAAAGTCGAGCGACCGATTGCTGACGAGAAGGCGCCACCGCCAACTGTGCCGCAAAAGCCCATTAAATCCATTTTCGATTTGGATTTTGATGAGGACGATGATCCGCTGCATTCAATAATCAAGGATAATCGCACGCCAGCCACTGAGGTGTCGGGGCCAAGCGAAAATTATGTTAAACCGACCGCGATGGCAGCTGTCGCCACGAGTTCTGCCGCCCTTGAGGCCGAGGCAGACGTTCAGCCTGATGAAGAAAACGCTGAGGTGGTGGCTCCCCCGCTGCCCGTTTTCACCGTTCACGAGGACCCCGATTGCGTGGCTAAGCAACGGTTTCATGAGCAAACGAACCAAGTGACGAGCTTCCACATCGACGCTTTGCATAACTATCATGTGCCGAATATCAATGGCAACTGGGATGCCGTGGATACGGAAATGCCCCTCAACGTAACGGTATCGGATTTCCTTTCCACCCTGGAAGCGTTCGAGGTGACCGATGGGGCTGATGTGGTGCCGAAATACGGTTCGCTAACGTACGAGCGCATACACAAGGACCTCAGCTGCCTCAAGTTGGAAAAGAACCTGCGGGGCGGCCAGCCTTTCAAAGCGTACATACCGCCGTTTCTAGGTGTGGCCAAATGTCTGCCAACGTGCAGGCGGGCCAAGCGAAGGCGGCCCAAGGATTCGTCGCCAGAGTCAACGCGCCCTGAGACTAAACCTGAAAAGGCCAACAGTCCGAGCCCACTGAAAGTGGACATCGATGTGGGTCTCGCAGTAGCCGCCAATGTGGAAATTGATAAGTCACCATATGAGGCGCCCGTTGAAAACAACAACAGCTACAACCTACTGAAGCTGGCTGACAGCGAGGACTACGCCCTGAACGAGAGCGGCATCCGCGACCATAGTCGCTGCAGCAGCAGCTGCAGCAATTCCAGCCTGATCAAAACTCAACAAACGATAAACGAGAAACTGCGCAATCGACGGTCCCTCTACCCCAACGCAGCACAATCGGACCGAAATGTGATAGAACGAAATCGAAAGAAGCGCAGAAAAACGGAGGAGGCCAAGCCGCGTCGCATTAAGAGGATCAAAATTGCCTTCAACGGAATGGTGGCAAGTCAACGGCAAATCTCCCACATTAGCAGTAGTAACAATAGCAGCGATAACGAGGACAGGGAGAGCGAGTCGGAAACCAGCAATGGCGAGGAGGAGGAGCAGAGTCCGGCCTGCACCGAGGATGAGGATCACGACTACTCGCACAGTCCCTCAACCACGCTGGAGGAGGACGGGAACGGGGACGGACTTTTGGAGAACGACAACGAATATGACAACAGCAATGACGAGGAGTACGCCATCGTTCAGAGGCCCATGGGCGGCGGCGGCAGTAGCAATCACATTGTGCTGACCATCAAGAAAACGCCCAGCAAGATCAATTCTCCGGCCAACTCAATGTCAGCTGTTTCGCCCCTAACGGGAGGAGCGGCCAAAAAGGACTCGAGCCCGCCGCCCGTTGTCGAGGCCAGCACACAAATCCCATACCTGCAGCAAGAGCGGACAGAGCCGTCGGCCATTGATGAGCAGCGTCCGGTGATGTCGTCGCCGTTGGCTTACTTTGGCAGCTGTCGCAGTCGCTACCGCCGCCGTCGTCGCCGTTGTCGCCGTCGGCGATCTGGCAATCATCACAGTAACCTAGACTTGGAGCTGAAACATTTATTCCAAAGCAATAATGTGGAGAACGCCTCGTCGCCGCATGAGAATCCGGCTAAGCTGCATAGGAAACTATTTTTTAACGATGAATTGTGCAGGCGGAACAATGCAGGGCAAAGGGAGCGGATTGTTAACTACAGCAGCGTCAGCAGCAGCAGCAGTTCGAGCTTTGACGACGACGACGACAGCGACTCGGAGCAGCCGGGGAGGATGAGGACTAACAAATTGAACATTGAGACTGAATTGAGAGCCTCAGTATCGAAAGACACTGGAAATGGAGCTGAACCCTACGCATCGTCAACTGACTGCGATGATTATGATGAAGTATTTGGCTTGCCGATTGATGAGGCCAATGCCAAGGTCGATGTGGACGTCGACAAATGCAACGAGTTGCCATTGCACGACAACGGCATGCTGCCATCCTTCAATTCGATTTGTGCGCACCCCCGAACCGCATCGCTGGAGTCCCTACAAAACGAGAATTGTGATGATGTTAATAACCTATGCTATAATAATAATAACTTAGATGTAATCAAACATAGTCTAGTACCTAGCCCCATCCTTACCGACAGCAGTCACAGGAACGTCACTAGCAGTAGTCAAACTTCCTCAAGAGTCTTAGCCAACCTCAATAGTAACCACAACAGCACCAGCAGCGGCGGCAACGGCACCGGCACCGGCACCTCCCAGCACAGGTCGCACGAGTACAAAACTGGCATCCGACCGGCGGCCGCAGACGGGCGAATCCAGCAGTTCAAGGAGTGGCATCAAGTTCTCCAGCTCCAATCGTACAATGATGAGCCGCTGATAGTTCTGCCCTATGTGGTGCTGGAATGAACCAATGCAACTGGTGTGTGTGTGATGATGGCATCGAAACCATTCGGAAGGAGCACGGGGCGAATCAGAGTAACACTTTCATTTGTAAGAACAGCCAGCTCTGCGACGTCGGAGCGCATTGTTTTAGTTATATATCCTTTTGTATGGGGAAGGCTCACCATAACACACACCCAAAACCAGATTTAATGCCTAAGTAATTAAGTAAACATTTACACAATATTTTGTTACATTCTATTGTTGAAACCAATTAGCATCTATAAATATATTTTTGAAAATAGATAACACGCAAAAAACGGATATGAAATACAAATAAAGAAATGTACATGAACTGTAAATAAAACACTTATACACCGATCCGCCGTCACCGATCCGAAACCCAGTTTTTCAAGACGATCTGATCGCTCAGCTGACATTTTGTTTGACTTCGGAATTCGCTCTCACTTTGAAGTTAACGGAAGATAAGAACAATGCCGCTATATCGAGCAGGGTTGCCAATTCAGCTTTTTTCCCACCAGATCGAGCTGATTTGTTAGGTCAAAAGCCGGGAACTATTCAGTTTTGCCGGCCATTTTGAAGGAATATGTGCCATTTTCTAGTTATTTCGAATGTGTATTAATTATTAAATTAACAACACTCCAATATTGACACTGATCAAATTATCCATTGGAAACTGTAGCATCAGCATCCATCAAAATCGAAAGTAAAATTTTGACACTATTTTCCAGAATTTCGTTGTGTTTTTCAATTAATTCAGACCTGCTCTCTCGTTTTCGAATTTGGTAAAGGGAATTTGCAGGGACAAACCATCAAATATTGCCTCAGTGGAGTGGAAATGGCAAAAACTTAATGTAATTTTTAGTCCTTTTTATCAGGGACCGTTAATAATGATTATTCGTAGATTTTTCATCCTCAAAAATCAACAACTTGGAGCACCCGCATGATAAAACGTATCATAATAGAATACGGTTGTATTTCGCTATTCTATTCATTTCCACAATGGTTTTTATATCTTGATTTATTTTCTTTATTTCTCAATCAATAATTTTTATTTTTTGAGTGAAACGTATAAAAATCTAAACTAATCATTTATTTTTAAAAATCCGTATAGTTATTTTTTAATTTTCAAACTTGGCATTGGGTTCGACTGGTTCGACTTGATTCACTTACTGGGGATTTGCATCAATCTTGCCACAATTTCTTAAACACTTGTGGTAATCGACATTTGAGTAATATTTACAATAATTATTTCTGAGTTTCATTTTAAAAATCAAATTTAATTATTAATTTTTGAGTTATAAAATGAAAAATAATCATTAAAGTTTGATTTTTATAATAGAACTCATAATGATTACGGTCCCTGCTTTGCATACTCTGTACCAGAGGTAAAAAGAGCATGAATAAGGCCCCTCATTAGTTCATGGGTGAAATTAGTCGGGGCTCATCCAAAATAAATGATTGTTCCTTGTAGGCTGAACTACGAATTTTAACAAGTGTTGCAAAAGTGGTTTATAGCCTATTCACAGTAGCCCACATCTACCGTTTAATACGTCAAATACGGTACGTAAGAACTTGCCGTGCCAAATTTTCTCAAAATATTCCCCCCTTGGCTGGGGATGTTCCTATCTTATGCTGTTTCACTCATCGTGAATGCGATATTTCTGTGTCCACCACTGAAAAAAATTGACATTCGCAACGAAAACGTAAACAATGTGAGCGCGGCAAGTGATTGTCAAACTTCAAATGTAGACTGTTGAAGAAACGGAGGAGATGGAGATCTATGCTGATGGAGCAAAGAGGGATTCAACTGGCACCCGCCAGGAACTGATTTCGATGGCTAGGGAGAATAATGAAATGCAGAGGAAGCATCACGAGGTGACTCGAAATATTTCGTGGGAAATGAGTGCCCAAAACGCCTCTTTCCAAAACTGTTATTTGGATTTGCTTAAGCAAAAAAGACTAATTCGACTTTGTTTTTAGATATATTAGATGGTAAATTTGATATATTCCAAGGCTGTCCGAACCCGAACCTCTGAGAACCGGTTCGGTTCGGCTTTTTTGGGGTTCGCTAACCGGACCATGAACCAGGCGTCTTACATTTTTGACTCCTCGAACCCGAACCGGACCACTTTTTCGAAAAATGAGGTTCGGTTCACCAATTTAATATGCTTAATGAGAGTTTTCAGAATTCGACAAAACAATGACTCAACGTCTGATTGCGAAGTCGAGAAGTTGTTGAAAGCTATAATCAAATATCAAATATAAAATCTGTGAATGATGTTATAGATTCCGTTAAAAAATTGTCCAAGATTACATCCATCGACAAATGTTTCGACATTTTGGTAATGTCATAATAACGAAGGCTTATAAAATATTCCTTTTACTATACTAGCTGTACCAGCAACTCAGGTATCAGTTTAACGAGCAGTTAAGAGCTAGTATAGATGAACAGCTCCTGGAAGATATAGTGTCAATTAACCTAAACTAAGTCGATTCTAAAAGCTGATAATTGAAATAAATTAAGTAACGATCATTATGATTAAGAATATGGATAAAAGGTAAATATGTTTCATTTTAAACGTATTTATGATTCAAAAGTCAAACTATTCTTCTAAGTGCAAGCGAACCAAGGTTCGAACCAGAACCTTGGGTTCAGGGGTTCCAAGAACCGGTCCGCGAACCGAACCTTGAAATTTACAATGGGTTCGAACCCCCGGACCGATCCGAATGGATAATTATAAAGGTTTGCAGCCTTGATATATTCAATATCTATTTTGTTTTAAACACTTTTTGCTTCATACTAAAAATGGCTCCGTAATTCGAGTTCTTATGGCTTCAGCGGAACAATCAAATCTACGTTTTCGATGTCCATATCATCCACGTTTCCGCCATTTTCCAGCTCGGCCATCGGTTGGATTAACATCGGCTAACAAAACCACCAAATAAAATGAATTATTTTCCATTATTTTAGATTATTAATTTATTTTGATTGACAAGTTGTAACCGCTCCACTCTCCACTTCGCCCTTCAGCCCATGCAGCCCAATTCGCCGCACCTCTTAGCCCTTAGGTGGCCGGAATTCATTCCCCTACGTCTAAAGTTACATTCGGTAGTTAGTTGTAGTAGTGGTTCTTTATTATTATTAATAAAATAAAATAAGAACATTTTGCATATTTAGGCATGGCTTAATTTCCGTCAGCCTTAATCGAAAAAATTATACATATCATTTATGTTAATACTAGTGAGCTACAGGAAGACTTACCCTTCGGAGTTACACCACCTGCCGTCCCCGCTCGTCGCGAGATAGCAGATCTTTCACTCCTAAGGGGGCCATCCCAGGCTCTTAAAACTATAAAAGTGAAAACATTTTACAAATATAAAAACTTGACATTAATAAAATAGAACTGTTGTACATGAACTTAAGTATATTAAAAATCCTCATTTACTATACTCCTCCTATATACTATAGCACCTTCAATATAATCCGCGGTAGTTAGTATAAGTTTGACATTAGTATTAGCCATACCTTACATTTAACACTTATAATAGGTAACCCTAGGTAAACCTGCTTCAATTATGGGGGGAAGAAGAAGAAGGCACTGTCAGTAGACGGTGGACGGTGACAGTATGAACTCGAGTTTCATTTTTTCACCATCTTCTCATCGTTCCGCTGAGATGGACTGTAGTTTGCATAGGCTATTAGAGTAAGAGCTGTTTATTTTACTGGTTCAGAACCGGGTTATACTAGTTTCAAAAGTCCTTCAGAGCTATATTCGTTGGTACAGCGCAGTGTGTGGTCTGACACTATGCAGATAATCATTTCCCCCAGCCAGTTCAAAAGTGTGTTGGGTCCATACCTTTTGATTCGAAAGTTTGCTATTGGTTAATAATGCGAGATTTAGACAATTCATTCAAATCGCAGAAATTATTTTAGCAAAGTCGATTACATTTGAAACATGTTCGAACCCATTTTTGAATCGGCAATATATATCAAGCTCCATTGAAGTTTAATTTTAGCTACCCTAACATTTACAAAAGATGTATTTGCTGGATTCAACAAGCTAACCAGCAGGTTTGTTTACTCTTTTTAGAACTTCAATAAATTTCGGCTCGTAGCTGGACAATCAGCCTCCAGAGCGGCTTGCAGATCTCATTTTATGTATTTTTGCAGTCTTAAATCAATTTGAAGTATTGCTTGATTTTATTCCCAAAAACCATCATTTTTGTGGTTTTAGCTTTAGCTATTTTCCCTACGACTTTTTTATTTTAAGCTATTTTAGCAGTTTTTTTGAAACTTAGCTACTTTTGTTCCTCATGGTCTGGCAACACTGGCTAGAGCGAGCGTGCGAGAGTGCGCGCGTGTTTGAAATTGAATGAAAACAAACGAAACTAAGCGTACTGGGTACTTTGGGGGAAGGGGGCCAATCGACTACAGCTCCGTTACGAATACTGAACACGCATTAAAAATTGCAACCAAAAGCTTTGTATGTGTCTCTCTTTCCCTTTTTCTCCTATGTCTCTTGCGAAGTTGAAGGCAAGGACAATTCTCCGCACCGTTAATTTTGTTTCTGCCGTACTCTTCACACACCCGCAAGCATACAAATATCAGTAACAGCCGAGTCGACTCACATATGTAGCCATGTCCAACATATGCATCTCAGAGATTCCTGTATCATTGACATTGGGACATGTATGGGAAGTATATCTCTCTGAATAAAGGGCGATATTTGGCAACTTTATTTTGGCAACACTGTTTTTGGCAGCTCAGCTGTTTTGGCGTTGCATGTTACTGTCAAACATGTTCGGTTTGGTCTATAGTTTTACCATGAATCGACTTACAAACGAAGAACGCTTGCAAATTATTGAATTTTAGAATTGGCCACCTCGATCGTAGTCACACTTACAGAAAATAAGTTATTATAAATAAGCAGACTCAATCTAAAATAAGTTGCCAAATAGAGGGTGACAAAAAGTTTCGAAAATTGCAAATAAAGAGTAATAATTTTGTTTAAAACAGGGCTGGAAACATCGGAAGAATCTGGAGGGGTTCACTTCGGGGTTCGAACCCTCGAAAAATTTTGGGTTCAGGCTCGCTTAGTGGGTTCGGAAGGTCGCTGCACCCAGGTTCAATTTCGAACCGTGGTTCAGACATTAGTTTTGCTGTTTTTGCTCTAAGGTCAAAAAAATGTGGTTTCTTGTATCCAAAAAATAGGTTGTTAGAACTGAACTTAAAATGTGGAACTGTTTTTCTAAACACTTTGATAAGATGTTAAAGTGTTATGCAGAAGACTTCAGAACTTGTGTGCAACAAGTGTAACAAGTTGAGTAAAAGTCGCTGGGAAGAATGTGAAAGATATTTATTGTTGAACCGAACGAATTTTAAATTTGTTTTGCTCCGGTTCGGGTTCGGCAGGGAAACATTTTGTTGCTCCGGTTCGGGTTCGGTTCCGACTTCCTGACTCCGGAGCGGTTCGACTCCGAACACAGCCCTGGTTTAAAATTATAAAAAAAGGCGATTGTAGTGCTTTGTTTTTGCTCATGTCTATAGCAACAAGCCCGCAACAGTTGGCGCACTAAAAGTCAATATTAAAGAATTTATTTGTAGCTTACCGGCCGATATGTTGGAGAGAGTATACCATTTGAGGCGCAGCACAGGACCACATTTACATAAAATCTAATTTAATCAATCTATTATATAGATCCTTCTATCGACTTAAATAAAAATTTCTTAAATTTTTCCGAGTATTAAATATTTCTTAATCAAATCTAAGAGCTGCTTAAAAATCACACCTCAGCTCAGAGCAAATTCATTTCAAATTAAAAGCTATTATTTCCTTATTTTTTCTTCTATTTTATTAACCTTTAATTAAAATAATAAGTCTAATTATTTTATCAACTGGGCCTTCAGCTGACCTCTTTTCAAACTTAATAAGTCTGCCGCCAAAGTTTAAACTCCAACGTTTCGATAAGCTCTCCGATCAACGGCAACTCTCTGTTGCTCTCCGCTGCTCTCTGCTAAACGAACAGAAGCAACGCTGTCCAGAAGTCATTTGGCGGCCGCGAGTGCGCGAAAGAGGAAGAAGAAAAATAGTTAAATATTAGATTTTTTGCAGTGAAATGCGTGTTTTTTTATTGTGACGTGTGGATTGTGTTATTTAGAGTTTGATTGTTGTTTCAACTCTGTCGCGGGCCATTTATTATAAACAATCCAATCAGCAACCTGCTGCCCGATCAACAACAACGCCATATTGGCTTCGTGAGTGGCTTAAAAGCAAGAGAAGGATGAAATAATGTTAAATTGTGCTAATTCCTTTGAAATATATATGCTTTACATATATGATGAATATGTATTTTGTTGTTTTTTTTATTGTGACCTTTTTTTTGAGTGATTTTGCGAACTGTTTAGTGTTTTTCTATGCCGGGTAAGTTGAGTACACCTACACACGCACACATGCAAAGCAATCTATTTACAATCAAACCTATGCATGTGTATATTATGTACTGTAGCTACATATGTTATTGTATTCGATTTATAATTTTCGCAATCGCTTACATATGTGCGTAAATATGTACGTTTGTAAAACAGTTATTAGATTGCTGTCGGAGGGTCATGTATGTATGTATGTAGGAAAGGCTGCTCTAGGACTGCGTATCAATGTGTTGGTAAGCTAGGGCAGCAGCAGAAGTCACTTTTCTCGAATGCAGGGGAGGGAGGGGGCGTGCAAAACTTATGAATAGGCTTGTTCTGCTTTCAAGTATATAAAGCAAATGCAAATCCTGTATACCTCTGAGATATGTTCGTTCATAAGGACGGACAGACGGACATGGCTAAATCGACTCGGCTGTTGATGCTGATCAAGAATATACATACATATGTACAAATATACTTTAAGGGGTCAAAGAAGCTCTTTGCACGTTCTTTTTACTCTAAGAACCACGGAGATATAAAGTAAAAGTAGCAACAACATCAAAAGAGTAAACCGTTAGTGTTTAATGCTGTGTGTGTGTGTATGGCTGTGTGAAGCAACGACAATGGCAGCAACAAAACTAACGGTGCCGACAGTGCGCCAATGTTTTGTTGTTGCTTTCAATTTCGCAAGTTGCATAGGAGAGAATGAAAAGAGACAACGTTTTTGCTGCAATTCATTTAGGCGTGATCCGTATTCGTAACGGAGCTGTAGTCGAGTGACCCACCTCCCCCAAAATACCCAGTACCCTTAGTTTCGTTTGTTTTCATTCAATTTCAAACACACGCGCTAGCTGACGTACCAGGGCCACTAGCAGTGTTGCCAGAACATGAAATATAAAAGTAGCTAAATAAAAAAACTGCTAAAAATAGCTAAAAGTTCAACCAGTTGCTAGAGAAAATAGCTAAAAGTCAAAACTACAAAAATATTGAAATATAAAATGAGTTAAGACTACAAAAATACATAAAATGAGATCTACAATATATGTTTCGGAAATCCGAACCGTGATGAATTGAAGCACAAACTAGCTAGTTAATTGTGATTTTGCCCAAAACAGCACATATGTATGTCTTATGTAAATGTTCGGCTAGTTCAAATTTAATTTCAATATGTAACAAAGTGTGAAAACTCATACATATACTCTTAGAACAGACGCTCAATTGGTAAATCAAAAATTGATTCTTGGCAAGTTTTTCACGCTGATCCCGAAGTCTGTAATTTTAAGATTATTTATAATTGGCAGATCAATTTAGTTAAATTTTTTAATTTGAGCGCCAATCTGAAATGTCTCTGAAAAATTCACTGGTTTTATAATATATTTAAATCAATATAACGATATCTTATGAATAAAAACCAAACTTTGGGTTTAATTTTTCGTGATAATTGTTCATCTAAGTTAACGTAGAAAGAAGTTTGGTTTGAATAAGTTAATAAATGTGACTAAAGGACCTAGAAATGTGAACAAACCTTGGTCAACGCCTCTCTTTCTCTTAAACCTGACTTACTTTAATTTTCAATATAATTTTTAATATTTTAATTATAATAAACCTCTGAAGAAGACATTACGTTTACTTTTTGGTTTATAAAACTTAGCTTACAACTTTATTTAAAGAAATATATTAACCATAGGGAAGATGACTTGAACTTGCTACGGCGAAGTGTCGATTTCGAAAGGGTTTGTGAACTAGCTAAGAAAATGAAATCGCTCGAAGTTCGGTGGCACGGCGAACATTTTTGGGCGATTTGACAAATCGCTGGAAGCGAATTCGATGGCAATCTCTGTGGCAATCCCTGTAGGATATCTAAAGTGAATTCCCAGAAATGGTAGTGAATTGGTAGCACAAAATATGCTGTCCAACGTCGGATTATAGATAATTAAAGAATATTGAGGAAGAAAATGAAATGCTCTCTTTGATCATTGGGCAACTTTCACCATAGGTATGCAGGTATATTAAGAGTTCGGCGGAAACATTGTAGGAGATGTAGGGGTCATCCTTAAGGGGTTACACTTTTTATATTCTTAAACAGGATATTATAAAATTGTCCGGATGCTTGTAACGCTTAAAAGGAAGCAACCACGTAAAGTATATATACACTAGCGATTTAGCTTCCAGCAATTTGTCAAATCGACTAAACATTTTCGCCATGCCACAGATTTCAAGCGATTTTATTTTTTCTCAAACCCTTTCGAACTTCACGGCGGAGGGTTGGACACCTTGCCAATGCAAATTTGTGATATCTTAATATCTGATTAAGCTAGTTAAAAGTAACTTTCTTGATCTTACGGAAGAAGCAAAGAACTAAAATTATCGTGTTCATAAGAGCACTAGGAAAGAAGTGAATCTGTTTTTGACGAGTCAACCAACATAGAAAATGCTGCAAGTAGCTTCCGTTGCTTGAAGATAATCTTGGCCCCGCTTTATTCAATTCAAGCAATCGGAAGAAAGGTTGGTCAAATACAAGGTTAATTGGTACTAGGCTGCAGCCGCAGCAACCCTCGACCCTTGAGAAATTGTGATCCGTCCTAATGTCCCTTCATAAATACCCTGGTCTTTCGATGGATGCTTTCCCCCTAATATAAACATTTCAGAAGAATAATACAATTTATTTTAAGGTTACCGCAACAATTAATGAGAATTCATTTAATTGTTTTATCTTTGCTTTACTCTAAAAAATTATATTGCAAACGCCTGAAAACCAAATTTGTTGAATTTCGAAATTCAAATGTTAAAAGGTGGCATCACTGAAATACTAGCGATTTTGTGTGTTGAAGCGAATGACAAATTTAACGAGCGATTTGCTAAATTGCTAATTTTATAAGCTAAACTTAAGAAATGTTCATTTATTTTGATGTAGTTTAATCAGAAATTGATTATTCTTTTTGCATCAATGAGGTTTATTATTATGTAAATGCATTTTAGGGACTTATTAAGGCAATTCACTGACTTAGTTGAAATCACACGTAAACAGCGTCTTTGGCAGGGCGAATTGAAATTCGAGCGAAGGTGATTTATGTGGCACCCCTGATATAGCTGTCATAGAAAAGTAGTCTTACTGAGAAAAACATTTTTGTTTTCAATGGAAATGTTCCTAAAATTGGCATTTATTGATTTGATATGCTTTCCCACAATTGTACAAAATTTTTCCAAAATCGAATGACTTACAATACAGCTGCAGTACGAAACAGCGATCGAAAATAAGTTCAATTGAGAAAAAAGTTTATATTTTAAGCTTGGTACCGAGACGCTGAGAATTTTCTCACAGCGAGAATTTTTTCAGAATTCTCAGAGTGGCCTCTGAGACTGTGGGGTGACCAGAAAAATTAAAAATGTCACTGATTCTGAAACGGTGACCCTGTACTGGTCAGCTGTTGTTTGTTTACAAAAAAAGGCACTTAAGTAAAGTTAATGTTGTTGTAAAAATTAAAATTGGAAGTCTCTTTGATGAATGCCATGGTTGATTTTATCTGCTATTTTGCGTGGCGCTAAAAGAGGAGAAACATTTATTAAGAGTGAGAATTGCATCGAAATGCCTTTTGCATGAGAAATCCCATTAGATGGGTTGCGATTTGACCGCTTCGATTAGCGCTTAATTCTTAAATTACTTTGGTTTTTTGTTTCTTTAGCATCCATTTTATTTCTCTTAGGTACCTCTGACAATTATCAAACATATTTCATAATTTCTCTGATCCCCTGCGAGAATTTATCAGCTGTTTGGCCAAAAACAGGAACAGGCCATGCTCATTCTCAGAGAAACGTACCCGCTCTGAGAATGTGCTCTAAGAATTTTCTGTAACGCATTCTCTGAGCTCCGTAAATTCCATGGAAATTGAGGTCCGAAACTTCTGTTTAAGTTAGAAAAACGTGCTGAATGGGTATTCAAATTTAGACAGAGCCGAAATTATCTTTCCTCTGTCTTTTATGTTTGTTTTGTTTTGTTAAAGTATCGATAAATATGTAATAATAAAATAAAATAAAAGAAAGTCATTCCAGCCCGACTTAAGCATACTGTGTACATCCCATCGAATTTATTTTTGAAGCTAAGTTTAAGGAGTGTTATTTGCTGCCTATCGCTGTTCCAGCCGGTGCTGCCCAGCAAAAATGTTTGTTTCCCCTATAACTCGGATATCGTTCATCCGATTTTCACCATTCCTGCGGCGGATCGATCAACTGATTACTAAATATGTCCAGAAGTTGCGAACCTTCTATCTTCGAAATTGCTCGAGCGGGAGGGGAAGTGGCAAAAATGGACAGTTAACTTGATTTGCCTGTAAGTATAAGAAGTTTTTGTCCCATACAAGTCAAAGCTCTATCTTTTACAAATATAAATTCGGTCGATAAGTGTCGCTAGTATAATCGAAGATGAGATAAAACTTTTCTTAGGGAAAGGATTATAATTACTCACATTTTGCAAGAATTTTGGCCTGAAGTTAAACGCTAAGTGTCGTCAGTGATCGTCAGTGATTTGCTTTGTCTGTTTCGGTTCGGTTCAGCAATTTTGGCAGGCCGCCGGTTTGGTTTATCTGCTGGAATAGGCGGTTTGGTTCGGTTCAGAACCGGTTTGCATCCCTGATATTAATTGTCCAGATGCTTGTACCGAGGCCTGGTGTGGCCTCCATAAATCCTTATGTTAGAAAAATGCGATAAAATGAATTTTCCGCCATAAGTTGGAAACGAGAGCTGGTAAAACAAAACCAATGAGGCCGATTCCTCCAGTGTACAAACTTCACCACTTCCACTCGTAAATAATCCCAATGGAAAACGCATTGGACTAATTATTGCATTTTGTTTATTTTGATTGCAGTTACACGATTATTATTCCATACTTTTTGTGTCAATTACCGTTCGCTCCGTAAGTTACACAAGTCAAGCGAGCCCGCGCCTCTTGAGTGACCAGCGTGTTTGGTTGTTTGGTGTTGGTTTAGTTGAGGATGCCAGCAGCTGGCACTTAAGCGGCGGGGCCCGGCCTGACTCGCTTCTGTTACAGTCAGTTGTGAGTTATAATATAGAACGTAAAAATATGAAACGTTTGTACATTTCGCTTACATACTCCCCTCTCTGTCTCTCTCGACTATCGTTTATCGCTAAGGATTAAGTGTTAGGTGTGCTGCGAGATTCTCTGATGTTGATGAAGTGCGGCGAATGAAGGCGATGGAGCAGTCTAGTTAGTTCGCAGTTTCTGGTACAGTCGTTCCATTGGGATGGATCGCTTAGGCATCGGCACTGTGCACATTCACCGAAAACGCACACAAAGTTTCGCCCTTCTTGGCCACGGCCTTGGCCTGGTACTGGCCCACATCGTCCATGTTGCACTTGGTCACCGCGAAGACATAACGGTTGGCGTCTTTGGTGAACGAGTAGCGGGAACTGGTCTCGTCTACGGGCTTTCCATCCTTCAGCCAGACCAGGTTCAGGAGCTCCGCATCGAACGCACACTCGAAGGTGGCGCCCTCACCCTCCACGACCGAAACGGAAATGGGGAATTGCGTAAATGCCGGCTGCTTGGGCTCGTCCCCGGGAACGGTGACGTTGATGGTGCAGGTACTGAACGACTCGCCGGCATCGTTGAAGGCCTCGCACGTGTAGGTGCCGCCATCTTCGGGGAAGATCTCTGCGATTTGCAGACGATAGATGTTCGCCTCGTTCGTGTACTGGAAGTCCTTGCTGGGCTTGATCTCCTTGTTGTTATGCAGCCAGACCACATCGAAGTGCTTGGCGCCAATAATGCGGCATGCCAATGTGACCGCGTCTCCGTCCTTGACGAAGCGCGACTCCAAGTGGCTGACTATTTTCGGCGGCTTGTCGCTGCCGGCCACGTGTCGCTTGCTGGCGTTCTTGTCCAGAGCTGGAAATGAGATAAGGATATGAGTTGGAGACGTGCGTCGATCCCAGCCCCTTTGCCATACGTACGCTTGACAGTTAGCTTGCATTTGGTTTCGACGGCGCTGATCGAATTGGTCGCCGTGCAAGTGAACACTCCCTCGTCCTCTGGGAAAACTTCATTGATCGTTAGCGTGGCAACGCCGTTCTTGTATTTTAAGTCCATGATGTCCGACGAGGCAATGGACTTGCCGTTCTTCGACCAGGTGATCTGTGGCTCTGGGTCACCCTTAACGTGGCAGGTCAGAACCAACTGCTCGCCATCGCGAATGGTCAGGTCGTGCAGTGGCTTCGTGAACTCCGGCTTGCACATTAACGAATCATCGGGCGGAACTGTAAGTGCAAGTGTGAGGAATTGCTTTAACCCACAGAGAGAAAATACTTACGGATCAGTTCCTTGGTGGCACTACGAGATCTTGATGGGCTGCCAGGAGCCTGTAGGCTGTTGGCTGCGTATTTCTTCTTGCTTGAAATGCTATTCTGTGTGGTTGAGGAACTTGAGCTTGTTGTGGTTGTTGTGTTGCCAGCCTAAAAATAAACCCAAGATTAATACTACCAAGGACCCTCGGTAAAGTCCAATCCACTTACCTTGGTTTCTGATTTGTGCGATGAGGTGGAGCTGCTGGTGAACTGGCGGGTCGTTACAATTGGCGGTGGTGCTGGTTTGAAGTGTTGCTCAATGTACTTGCGATCTGTGACAGTGGGAAGATATTCAAAACGATTAAGCTTCTCGTTCTAGATCAAAATCACTTTAAAGTCGGGAGGAGGAAGGGGTCAGTGGGACACAGTTTAGGGATCGAGAACAATTTTAGTTATGTGGGTGGATGGATTTGGGGGTTTAAAGGTTTCACTAACGGCTACTTCAATCAATACTTTTGGATACAAGTACGATCAAAAATATATAACAACTCAAACATGATCAATGAAGCACACAAATTAGTCAGTCAGTCGGGCAACTTTCCCAACTTTTAGCTTGCAATGGGAAACAACTGAAACCCACATCGTGGTACTTCTTTGGATGCATGTCAAGTGCGTAAGTGATCTTCGATTCAGTATTAGGTGCATGCTCTGGGGAGGGTAAATAAATATACTTGTACAGCTAATTGTTGTCAATTACCTCCTGAGTAAAGGAAGTTGTGGGCAAGCTCTGCTTGCTCAGGCGTAACCCATTCTCCTGGGGAAAATGTTTATTAATTTGTAAATTCAGTAGAACGCAGATAATAATCATAATGTTTAAGGTATTCAAATAGAAATGGGCGCCCGCAATTTGAAATCCTTGTGAGCGCCCATCGCTTTGGGGTGTAAATGTATTATGTGGAGTGCACCAGGATTTGATATCAAATCCAGCTCGATCATTTGATAAGAGCACGATTGCTTAGTTCTTTTGGTCTGGCTTGGACGTGTGTACACTCAAAACAAACAAAAAACAGCTGACATCGACCTTAAATTTAGAAATTCGCTTTAAAACAAGGGTCAAAGTCGATTCACCATACATTTTAGATAATTCATTTCTTAGAATGGGTCTGTGACACTTTCTAAAGTTAAACAAATATTTATTATTAGGTCGAAAATAGAGAAATTATTTTCGTGATTGTAGAAACACAGTATTTAGATTTTAGAAAAAATAAAAAAATTAAACTATGAGATAGAAATTAGGATTGCCTGATATTTCAAAAAGATCTATATCGATCATTTAGACGATATTGAAAAAGTATAATTTATTTATAAAGGCGACAAACCTCTGAAATCCTGGTGGGTTCAAACCAAGTTGGAAAGTCTAAGATTCAGTTTTCAGATCGGTTCCTTTATTTATCATATTTACGGTTTTGGCTCGAAGCATGGTTCACGGACGAGCTCACTGTTAAAATTTGGCGTATTCCAATATAAATTATCGATAAGGCTGAATCAAATTTAAGCGATATATCGAATCGAGTATTCGATAATGATATATCGTATTCTTAGATTACTTTTTTCGCCATTCCTAATAGGAATGAAAGTGTGTGGAGTAGAGACAGAAGTGAAAGACGATACTAAAACGCTTTTAATCCCTTAGTTATTATTTTCATAGGATATTTTCATTCTCGGTTTACTTCACTAAACGCCTCTTTCTGAATATCACATTTTAATTTTACCTTGTCTGGGACTTGAATTCGGGACTTTGGGGATACTTTAACACGTCAGGCGTCCTATCGCAGTGGACTACCAATAATGTGAATATTTACATCATGAGGATTTACCAGCGGTGTCTTTTTATATTTTTTTCCATCTCTTAGGGAGAATTTCTAAAGTATTTTCTAAATGTAAGAGAACCCAATTTATTTTAAGGCGAATTTCTAATAACCAGAAAGTAAATATTTTGAGTGTACGCATTTCGGTGACCTGTTCGGAGCTCACTTACCTTCAACAATGACAACGCACTCGGTCTCGTCTGTTCCATGGCAGTTGGTTGCCTTACAAGTGTACTTGCCAGAGTCCGAGGGCTTGCAGTCAATTATTTCCATGGTGACGACTCCATCTGAGTGGGTCATGGCATACTCGTACTTGCTAAGCTCACGGCCGTCCTTGTACCACTTGACAGTGGGCACCGGCTTGCCGCTCAGGCAACAAAGCAGCTTGCAGGTGTCGCGAGCTTGCATGACGCGTGGACGCAACAGGAATGTAAAACTGGGTGCCGACTCAGACTCCTCCTGCCAGAAGGTGTACGGTAGGGGCTCGCGCCTGCGAACTGGAGTCGATTCGGTGCGATATCTGGGCTGTTCTTTGGGCAGTGGGTGGACATTGAGGAAGACGACTTCCTCGCGGGAGCCGTAGTGATTCTCGGCGCGAACAATGTACTCGCCGCGGTCATCAAGCTTGACGCGATTTATGATGAAGTAGTAGTCGTCGCCGGTGTAGCGCTTCATGAACTTTACACTCTGGCGCAGTTCGATGTTGTTGTGCGTCCATGTGAGGGTGGGCGTGGCAATTGCTATGCAGCGACAGTAGAACTTGACGCTTTGGCCCTCGTAGCAGAACTGGGAAGATGGCCGAATGACGAATCGTGGCGCAGCTTGACGTCGATCGAAGACGGCATCGTGAATTTTGTATTTCTCCATAAGCAACTTGCGCAGCGACGAATACTCTGACAGGCGGCCAATGGGCAGCAGGTACTTCTCGAATTCCTCGTACTTCTTGCGCAACTTGTCGCGATAGGCCAGATAACGGTCGCGCGCTATCTTCTGTGTCAGTCCGCTGTGATCTCCGGTTAGCCAAGGATGCAGCAGGCACTCGTGTGCGGTCATTCGTTTCTCCTTATTGGCCAAGAGCAGCTTCCGAATAAAGTCCTTGCCCTCCTCGGATATATGTCTGAATGATTCCACATCGAAGTCCCAGTCGCAGGCCTTGACATTCTTTAGTGTCTGCACATCATTGTCGCCAGCGAAGGGCGACAGTCCACTGAGTCTAAAAGAACAGAAAATCGATTTCAAATTGATGGCGCTACAATTTATAAGTAAATTAATCAATCTCAACGACAGTTGGTTGGGTATAATAATTTCTGATAATAGGGCAATATCGACCATCATGAATTTTGTTAATAAAATTCAATATAAACAGAACAAGTTTGACAGTTACATGTGACTCGAAAACAGCTGAGCTACCGAAAATAATGTAGCTAAAAAATCACCCTTTACTTAATTAGGGTGTGAATTAATTCTTCTAGCTGTTGCCTACTTTTGCACCTTTTCTCAGACACCTAGTTCACTTTCGCTTTGAGCCATGCTAGTTGAGCTATATGATTTCGGGTCCACTCTAATGGACAAATACAAAGCAAAAAAATAGCAGTTTGGACTGGATATTTCTTTAACATCCGTTTATCATCCAACGGAGCTGGAAAATCATCCAAGAGATGATAATATTTCATATCCTTTGAATGATTTTCAGCTACGTTGGATGATAAAAATTAGGGAAATCATCCAATGGACATTCTTACTTATGGTTAAGAGTTCTTACAGCTAGCTACATTGATTGGAACTCCAAAAAAATTCTAAGCCATGGGGAGTTACAGTTGAGTTACTTCTCTTTCTCTCTCAGTTTCAGTACTTACAGAACATAAGCCAGTACGCCAGTGGCCCACATATCCGTGTAGAATCCAACAGGCTCTCTATTAACAATTTCGGGGGCAGCAAACTCGGCTGTTCCCGTTGTGATCTTGACTACCTCGTTGGGATCCAGCCTGGTAGCCAGGCCGAAATCAATGAGCTTGACATTGGTGCTAGAGCGGGTCTGGCACATAATATTCTCCGGCTTAATGTCCAAATGAATAATGTTCTTCTCATGCATGTGACGTATGCCCTCGCATATTTGTCTCATGTAGTTGATCACTTCGGCCTCTGTCATCACATATCCTTCTGCCGTGATGCGCTCGAACAACTCTCCACCCGACAAGCTAGAAAAGAACGGAAAACGGTGCTCGGATTAGTTGGGGCATTTCATAATGTGTGACTGCACTTACAATTCCAATATGAGAACCATTTCTTCATCATCTTCGAATGCGTCGTGCAGGTTGATGAGTTTCTGGTGGTGTAGCTGATTCATTATGTCGATTTCACGGCGAATCAAATCCTTTTCAACGGCATGCGACACGGGAATGAACTTGGCAGCAAAAATGTTGCCAGTGGTTCGCTCTCTGCAACGGTGCACAACTCCAAACGCACCTGTGCCAATTTCCTCCAGGATATCGTATTTATCGTAAACACTTTGCTGCGAAATCTCAACCGGCTGCGGTACAAACTTGGAGTAAATGTCAAATACATAGGAGTCGTAATCCTTGATTGGACCGTCAGCCTTGCCGCGCACCTTCTTGCCATTAGCGTCCACTTCCCATTTACGCTCGGCTGGTTTCTTTTTCATTGATTCTTTAGTCTTAATCAGTGTGCTGATGTCTGATGAGTCCGAACGTCCATAAACGTTATCGGCAAAGATACGGAAGTCGTACTCCTTGCCGGGCGTCAGGCCGGTGACGGCCATTGACGTGAATCTGGTGTTACCCACACGAATCCACGATGAGAGGGGGTGCTCCCGACGCTCAACCAGGTAGTTGGTTATGTCGCTGCCGCCATCCCAAATGGGAGCCTTCCAGCTCAGCGATAGCGAGTCGGTGCCGATGCTCTCAATTAGTGGGAATCGCGGTGGATCTGGACGATCGCTGATTTGGACCTGGATGATTGCCGTGTCAGAGCCCAGCTCATTTTCGGCCGTGATCCTGTAGGGTCCTGAGTCCAAGCGCGAGCCATCGCGTATGGTCAAAATGGCGTGTCGCTCTTTCACCTCCACGTTGTAGTGGCCGCCGGACTCGATATGCTCGCCTTCTCTCACCCAGCTAATGCGTGGCTTGGGGAAGCCGGTGAAGGGTATTTTGATCACAACATTTTCACCCTTGTCGAAGTAGGCAGTGTCTCGGAACCGTGGGGGTACGTTAAGTTTTGGCGCAGCTGGGAATGGAATAATTAATATAATACAGATCCCATGTTGGCATTAAATTAAATAGAATACTTACTCATGATTGCAAGGGCGGCCCGGGTGGATTTCGCGCCAGCCTTGTTGACGGCGCGGCACACGTACTCATCAGCATCCTCGCCGAAGACGTCGTTGATGTTGAGGAAATGATTGTCACCCTCTGAGTATATGTGATAGCGAGCTCCGGTTGTGATCTCCCGAGCTCCCTTATACCAGGTGATGGTCGGTCTGGGCACGCCGGTTATGGTGCATGTGAATTGGGCATTGTGATTCTGAATGCAGTTGGCATCGCGTAGCGGTTTCACAATCAATGGAGGCGTTGCCGCCTTTGGATCTATTATCTTGACCGCCTGGGAGGCGGTCGATGCCTTGGATAGGCCAGCCACATTCTGAGCGAAGACCCGGAACTCGTACTGACGGCCTTCGATCAGATTGGGGCAGTTCACTTGATTGGCAGCACAAATGATAGCGTTTACACGCTGCCATGTGTCGCTGCCAACTTCACGTTTGTCAATCCAATAACCTTGAATGTGAGCACCGCCATCCGATTCCGGTTTGCTCCATTCCAAATGCACAAAGTCGCCGCCAACTTCCGTGATTTGTGGAATGCCTGGGGGTGAGGGCGGATCGATGGGGGCCTTGGCGCGGATGGGGTTTAAGCCCTCCAAAGGTGGTCCCATGCCATTCTCATTTACAGCCATGACGCGGAAAATGTACTCTTGGTTCTCAATCAGTCCCTGCACATTGAAGTTAGTGTCCTTGCAGGTGCTCGACACGGTAATCCAGTGCGGAGAGGATACATCCTTACGCTCGACCACATAGTGCGTTACGCGCAGGCCACCATCATAGGAAGGCGGACGCCAAGCCAAGGTACAGGAGTGCTTGTTGATGTGCGAAACTCCCATGGGGCCAACAGGTGCCGAGGGTAGACCAGTGATGCGTACATCAAACTGTCCTGTGGCGCTGCCCGAGTCGTTGGTGAACTCAATTTGGTACATACCGGCATCGCTCTTGACGATATCTCGAATAAATATGGCCACATAGTCATCAAAGACTGTGAACTTAAAATGCGACTCATCCGCATTGTCGGAGATGAGTTCGTGATTCTTAGAGATTTTCACGGTCAACGGTTGGTCACCGGAGTAGTAAACCTTGATTTTGGTATTATCCCCTTCGGGCAAATACAGCTCACTGGGACATCTGTTGATAATCGGCGGCGATCCCACCTTCAGGTAGCCTGAAGTGTGCACGAATCCGAGGGAATTGATCGCCTCGCATGTGTAGTCACCATCATCGCCCGCCTGCACGTTAGAAATGTGCAGTCTGAAAACGCCATCCTTAGAGTCGCAGGTGATGCGTCCACCGCCCATTTGAATTTCCTTGCCGTTGCGTAGCCATCTAGCGGTGGGGCTTGGCTTACCAGATGCAGCGCACTGCAGTGTAAAGTCTTTGCCGCATGGCGCAACTCTGTCCTGCAGCCGTGAAATCCAGTCCGGCTTTTCTCCACCCAATACTTCACATACCTTGATGGGCATGGTACATAAGCTGGGCTCTGAGCGGCCGGCCGCATTGACGGCAAACACGCGGAACTCATAGTCACCCATCTCAATCAGGTTGATAACCGTGTATTCGGTGTCCATAACATTGTAATCGTTGCACTTAACCCACACAGCACCACCGATGTCCCTGCGCTCGATGACATAGCCAGTGATACGGGAGCCGCCATCGCTTGTGGGTTTCTCCCACTTCAAGTCGACATAGTTCTTGCCGACCTTAGTGACTTGTGGCGTTCCCGGTGGCGAGGGCACATTGAATTTGCCCTTCAGCTTAAATCTGAGCGAAGGTGGTGAAGGCTTGCTGTAACCGGCAGCGTTCTTGGCCTTGATTCGGAACTCATATTCGCTGCCATTGGTCAGGTTGTACAATTGGTATTTTGTGTCCTTGATCAAAAATTCGTAGGTGTTCCAGGAGGAGTCGTTCACAACATCTCGGTACTCGATCTGGTAGCCTTGTATGCGTGAACCGCCATCACTGGCTGGTCGAGTCCATATCAGTGTCACATTGCCAGAGTCCCAATCGATGACCTTGGGCTGTCCAGGTTCATCCGGCACTGTAAACTGATGCTTGGCCACAATGGGATCGGGCATGTCCAGTGGTTCGGAAAGGCCGTACTGGTTCTCGGCACGCACTCGGAAGTGGTACTTATGATTTGGTTCCAGGCCCATTACATCGTAATGTGTGTTGCGCACAAAACTGCTGACCTTGATCCAGGTGCCACTGTTATCAAGCTTCTCCACCACATAATTTGTGATCGGCGAGCCGCCATCATCCAGCGGTGTCTTCCATGCCAGTGTACAGGTATCTGGTGTGATGTCGTAAGCATTCAACGGGCCCTGTGGTGGTCCTGGCCTGTCCACAACTGTGACGTGGCACGAAGCGGTATCCGAGCCCTTACTGTTGGTGAGTGTAATGGAGTAGGAGCCGGTCTCTGATCGCTTGGCCGACTTGTTGTAATAAACCGAGCTGTAGTCATCAGTATCGAAGCGTATGCGTTCATCTGGGACAACTTCAAGGCCGTTGATGTTCCACTGAGGTGTGGGTCGGGGATTCGCGTGATAGGGAACAGTAATATGGAATTCTTCTCCGGCAATTACAGTCATATCGCGAATTGATAGATCTGATGTGATCTTGGGAGCATGAGGTGGTCGGCGGCAGTAGATAAGATCACTGGACGCACTGAAGGGCGATTGGCCAGCCGCATTGACGGCGGCTACTCTAAACTCATACTCTGCGTTCTCGATCAAATTTGGTATCTTGCAAGTCAGGTCCGGGCACAGGGCGTGAACAGCCTTGGTCCATTTATCCTCGCTCAGAAGACGCTTCTCGATCACGTAACCCGTGATGGGAGATCCACCATCATGTTTGGGCTTGGTCCAAGCGATGGTGATGCTGTCCTCCGTTGAGTCAATGCCTCGCGGTATGCCAGGAGCATTGGGCACATCGAATGGATGCCTGGCGCGTATGGGCTCTGAAGTGTTGGCCGGGTCAGACTGGCCATACTTGTTCTCCGCAATTACGCGGAAATCGTACTCCTTGTTAATGGTCAAGTTCCGCACACGTATAAACGGAACAGTGCAGAAGCTACTGACCTTGGTCCAAGTGGACGAGCGTGCTTCCTTCTTCTCCACTATATAATTTTGTATGGGCGAACCGCCGTCATCCTTGGGCGGGTTCCAGTACAAGGTCAGTGAGTCTCCAGCAAACTCATCGGCCCTCAAGTTTGTAGGTGGTTTTGGTCTATCCAGAACCTTAACATTAATGGTCGCCGTATCAAAGCCAGATGGATTTTTCAGCTGGAGTCGATATTGACCCGAATCGGAGCGCTTCGAGTTCTTCACCACGAACGCGGCAGCTTCATCGGTCAGGTGCTGGTGCACACGATTATCATCGTCCAACACTGTATCGTTGGAGTACCAGAAGGCACTGGGCTTGGGGAAAGCCACATAGGGCACATGAATGCTGAAATCTTCTCCAGCTCTGCAAATGATGTCGCGCACTCCACCCAGCTCCATGCAGGGCTTGTTTGGTTGCTCCTCGATTGTGATTGGCTGCGATGGCTTCGAGGGATTCGAACGTCCCACATCGTTTTCAGCAATGATGCGGAATGAATACTCTTCGCCTTCCTTCAGATTGGGAACGGTGTACACAAGCGAATTCGTCGGTATATCGTTAACCGGCGTCCAATCCTTTGAGTTCTTTGGACGTACTTCCACATAATAACCCTTGATCCTGGACTTGCCATCGTTGCGTGGCGGGCGCCACGACAATGTGACACTGTCCTTGGTGATGCGGTCGGGCTTTGGTGGCTCAGGTGGATCTGGGCGGTAGCGCTGCAGCTCTGCGGTCATTGGGTCGGATGGCTTGGATGGTTTGCCGGGGCCTGCTTCATTCACCGCGATCACGCGGAACTCGTAGCGAGCGCCCTCTCTCAAATCGGGCACTGTATAGCTCGTGTTTGGTGTTGGGTAGTTATTGCACTTGATCCATTCACCACCGCGCTCTCTGCGCTCAACAATATAACCCGAAATTGGCTTACCACCGCAATACTCTGGTGGATGCCACTCCAGACTGGCTGAGGTTGGTGTATAGGCGGCGACTTGAGGCTGCGATGGCTCTCCTGGTGGGTCGAACGGAGATTTCGCAATCACTGGTTTACCTTCAAGGGCATCGGACACTCCGTAAATGTTTTCGGCTCTCACGCGGAACACGTATTTCTTGCCCTCTGTGAGGCCTTTGACGGTATAATTTGTTTTTGGGCAATAGCCCGGAACCGGCTTCCAATCATCCACTCCAAACTCGGAGAACTCAATCACATAACCGCTTATGTCACTACCACCATCATCTTTCGGCGGGTTCCATTGCAGCGAAATGTGATCGGGTGCGGTGTCAGTGTAGGTCAGTGGTCCCTCTGGCGGTGCAGGCTTGTCCACCACAATCACCTCAATGTCAGCGGAATCCTTTCCAAACTCATTGGTGGCACTCACTGAGTATTTGCCAGCATCTTTCCTGGTTGAGTCATCAATACGGAAAATGGTGCGCTCCGAGTTGGTATCTTGCGATACACGTTTGCTCTCAGGCAATTTCATGTCGCCGCGCTTCCACTCAATGGTGGGAGTTGGAGCACCGGAAATTGGTATATTCACATTAATTGGCTCACCGGCTCTGACCTTAATGCGTCTGCCCACTAGGCCATCAAGATGCAGTCTCGGTTTCTCCCGCATGGGACGAGCATCGAAAGTGGCTGACGGTTCTGAGGGCTTGCTGTTACCAGCTGCATTAACGGCCGATACTCGGTATTGGTACTGATGGTTCGGGGAGACCCGGTCGTCATTGTATTCAGTTGTCGGAACGGGCTCACCGTTGATTTTGATCCATCGTCCTGTATTGACATCGCGACGTTCAATATCGTAGCCAAGTATGGGAGAGCCACCGTTGCTGATGGGCTGTTTCCATTTGATGGTAATGTGATCTTTGTCGCTGTCGGAGAGCTCTGGTTTTCCAGGTGCTCCGGGCACAGTGTATTGGTTCTTGGCCACCACAGGTTGCTCGGAGGTCAGTGGATCGGAGCGTCCCTGAAGGTTCTCCGCCATTACTCTAAACTCATATTTAGTACCCTCCAACAAACGTGGAACAACGGCATGATTGTATTTAGCGTTAACATAATTAACTGCTGGCACCCATCCGCCTCCATGGGTAAGGTCACGTTTCTCGATCACATATGCCGATATTTCGGAGCCTCCATTATCCTTTGGTGGCTTCCACGATATGGTTACCGAGTTTGCTGTGATTTCTTCATACTCCAATGGACCATCTGGTGGTCCGGGACGATCTAGTACTATGAGCTCAAAGCTACCCTCATCGATACCAGAATCGTTGCGCAAGAGCAAATGGTAGATACCCGAGTCGGAGCGTTGGCAATTGACGGTGTGCACCACAGTGTGGTGTCCAATCGATGTAATGGTTGACCTGTCATTAGACTTCAACTGATTGTTCTTATGTGTCCAGATGGCCTCGGGTGCGGGCTCGCCAATAAAGTCAATATCAACATGGAATATCAGTCCTGCCTTAATGCGCACCTCATGCAGAGGTGTTATGATTTTCGGTGGCAAGTAGCGTGGCTTTGCCATTATCATGTCGGAGGGCTCCGATGGCTCGGATTGACCGGCTTGATTGACAGCAATTACTCTGAACTCATACTCCTGTCCTTCGACCAGTTCAGGGACCGTAGCTGCAGTTTTATTTGGCGGAACATGCAGTACGTTTGTCCAATAGGGACTGCCCTTTTCCTTCTTCTGGATAATGTACTCAGTTAGAGGTGCACCACCATCAGATTTCGGTGCTGCCCATTGCAGGTCGACATGATCGCGGTCCCAATCCGTGACACTTGGCTTGCCGGGTGCGTCGGGTTCATCGAACTCATTTTTGGCAATGATGCTCTTGGCAGCTTCCAGAGGTTCCGATTCTCCAATTGCGTTCACAGCCTTCACGCGGAACAGGTATTCCTTGCGGTGTACCAGACGAGTAACATCATGAACTGGATGTGTGCTCATGCCAGCATCGGACCAAGTGCCTCGAGACAAGTCCATTTTTTCAATTATATAGTGCAAAATAGGTGAGCCGCCGTCATCGTCCGGTACATGCCAGGCCAAATGACAGCCATCTCGCGAGATCTTCGAGATGTCCAATGGACCCTTCGGAGGTGATGGTCGATCCAGCACTGTTGCATGGGCTGAGGCGTCAAATGAGCCGTGTTCGTTTTTCAGTATCAACGTGTAACGACCCTCATCGCTTCGCAGCGCAGATGGTATTTCGAAGGTCAGCTCGTTTTGGAACAGATGTGACTCCCCGCGGGAGTTCGCATCTATCTCCTTGCCATTGTACAACCATTTAATGGAGGGCCTGGGAGAGGCTTCAATTGGCAGAGTCCATCCTAAACGCTTGCCGGCGTGCACTGTGATATCATTGAGCAGCGACTTGTCGAAGAAGGGAGCCAAATAGCGTGGCTTGCAGACAATCGTGCTGGACGGATCAGATGGATCGCTGGGACCACCACGATTAACGGCAATAACGCGGAACTCATACTCTCCGCCATCGGTCAAATCTGGTATGTGGGCCTTCAATTCGTCGCCCGGAATAACTGCAGCCCGCTCCCATTGACCAAACTTTGGCCTCTTCTCAACGATGTAGGACGTAATTGGTGCGCCATTATCGCGTTTCGGTGCAGCCCATTCCAGATCAACAAAATCTTTTCCCCAATCCACAGCCTGGGGCTGGCCGGGCTTATCTGGATGCGAGTAAGGATCTTTAGCTGTAATCGCTTGCGTCGTTGTTAAAGGTTGCGACTGGCCCTGCTTGTTTACGGCCCGCACTCTAAAGTTGTAGTCATGATTCTCAATGAGATTGTCAGCACGGATTTCCGTGCCAGCGCACTCACCCACTGGCACCCAGCGCATGGCTTCGTTATCCATCTTCTCAACCACATAGTGAGTGATTTCGGAGCCACCATCATCCTTGGGTGGTCGCCAACGAAGTTGAACTGAGTTCTTGGTGACATCGTCATGGCGAATGGGGCCTTCAGGCACCGTCGGCACATCCAGAACGGTCACCTTAACGGTATGCTTGTCGACACCGTTAATGTTACGGGCCACCAGAGTATAGGCTCCGGTATCAGCTCGCTTTGCATCCAGTATGCGCAGCTTTGTGCGATCATCGAAGTTGGATATTTTCACCCGGTCTGTGTTTATAACCATATTGTCTTCGTGCGTCCATTCCTTGCTGGGTATGGGCTCGCCCGAAACAGGTACATCAAATTCAAAGACATTACCCGCCTTAATCTTGATGTCCAACATAAAGTTGCGATCAATCTTGGGCGCCAGATTCTTGGCGCGCGCCACATGCGGCTCTGTTGCATCACTGGGCACACCGGGGCCGGCTTTGTTCACGGCCCTCACACGGAATTCGTACTTAACGCCCTCAATCAAATCGGGCACATGGCCACTGGTCACATCGCCCTCAACGTCCGCACACTTTTCCCAGTCGGGAGCGTACTTGTCACGCTTCTCAATTACGTAGCCACTAATCGGTGAGCCACCATCACTTTCTGGCCTAGTCCATTCCAAGTCAACAAAGTCTTTGTCAAAGTCTTTGATGGACGGAGTACCAGGCTTGGTGGGCTCATCGTAGGGATTCTTGGCTTCGATCGAGTGTGGTGTTGTGAGTGGGTCGGAAGTGCCCTGGCGATTTTTAGCACGAACTCTAAATTTATATTTATGTCCTGGGGTGAGACCCTTAATCTTGAGATTAGTCGTTGGTCCATCGGTCTCGCCTGCGGGCACCCAACGGCCGGTTATTTCATCAAGTTTTTCCACCACGTAGTTATCAATTGGTTGACCGCCGTCATCATCAGGCGGGTTCCAATGGAGCGTGCAGCCCTCAGCGTGCACATCGTCGACCTTAAGTGGGCCGTTGGGTGGAGATGGCTTATCGATTACAGTCACCTTCACCTCTGCACTGTCCTCGCCATTGGCGTTCTCTGCATGAACCGTATAGGTCCCAGAGTCAGCACGCGTGGCATTTGTCACCTTCAATTTGGTGTTGTAATCAACATGAGTGACCTTAACGTTATCCTTCGTGTAGACTTCCTTCTTCTTCAGAAGCCACTTGGTCTTTGGTGCTGGTTCGCCGGACACCTTGCAGTCGAATGTGAATGCTTGTCCAGCCTTCACACGCACTTCAATTAGGTTCGAGCGATCGATAACTGGTGGCTTGTTGCGTGACTTGGCTACAATTGGAGCCGTCGCATCTGAGGGTTCGCCTGGGCCAGCGGCATTAATGGCGCTAACCCGGAACTCGTAAGCTTGACCCTCGACCAAATCGGGTACTGTGGCCTTGCACTGATCGGCAGGCACTTCGAGAGTTTTCTCCCATTGACCATATTTGTCTTTCTTTTCGATCAAATAGCCGGTAATCGGCGATCCACCATCGAAAAGTGGTGGCGTCCAGGCCAAGTCGATGTGATCCTTGTCCCAGTCGGTTGGTCGTAGGTTTTCAGGCTTGCCAGGCTCATCGAAGGGATTCTTGGCAATGATCGATTCCTCGCCAACCAAGGGCTGGGATTCACCCTCTGAGTTCACTGCAGAGACGCGGAACTTGTACTCGTTGCCAGGGGTGAGACCAGTAACATCTGCTTGGGGCTCCGTCGAACGGGCGCACGGTGTCCAGCAGCCTGTCTCGGGATCCAGCTTATCGATTTGGAAGTACTCTATGGGGGTGCCTCCATCATCGCTGGGTCGCTTCCACTTGAGGTGGCATCCCTCCTTGTGAACATCGGAAATCTGGAGTGGTCCGTTAGGAGGTGTCGGCTTGTCAGTAATAACCACATTTATTAGTACACTGTCTTTGCCTGAGCTATTGGTGGCGGTGACCAAATATTCGCCTGAGTCACTACGTTGTGTCGGCCGAATGACCAATTTTGTATAATAGTCGGGCGTCTCAATGGTAACATTTTTGCCAGATTGCAATGGATAGTTCGAGAACTTCCATTCCACTTTAGGTGCGGGTTCGCCGGTAATATTGGCGTCTAGCTTAAGTGCGGTTCCTGCCGAAATGGTGACATCGCGCAGATTTCTACGGTCAATCTTTGGCGCGAGATAGCGCGGCTTTGCCGTGAAAGTTTTGCTTGCTTCTGATGGTTCCGATTGTCCGCCCTTGTTCAAGGCGATGACACGGAACTGGTACTCGTTGCCTTCAATAAGTCCGTTGACAGTGGCCACAGGGGTTGGAGAGTCTGTTTCCAGGGCCTTTTCCCACAATGGACTGTACTTATCTTTCACTTCAATGATGTAGCCAGTAATAGGCGAACCACCATCGCTAGCTGGCTCTGGCCACGCGAGTTCGACTTTGTTTGCTGTCCAGTCGGTGGGCTCTGGTGCTCCTGGTCTTGAGGGAGCAGCTGGATAAAAAAATAACAAATTATTTCCAATTTCTAATTCTGGATGAAATGAAGAATACTTACTGAACGGATCCTTGGCAATAATAGAGCCCAACGTCTCCAATGGTTCGGACTCGCCCTCTTTGTTCACTGCCTTCACCCTGAACTTGTACTCGTGACCGGGTACCAGTCCATCCACAGTGAACTCTGGCACATCACTTTTGCCTACGGGCAGCCAAATACCCGTGTCAGGATCGAATTTCTCAACCAAATAACCTTCGATTGGTTCGCCTCCGTCATCCTTGGGCTTCTTCCATTTCAGTTTGCAACCATCCTTGTGGATGTCGGATACTTCCAAGGGGCCTTCAGGCTTTCCAGGCTTAGCTAATTGGGCAATTTGATGGATTAATACACATGCTTTTAATTATGCGACAAATAGACGTACTTATAATGTTAATCTGGAACTCGGCTTGGTCCTGGCCGTACAGATTGTGGGCCACAATTTTATAGAGACCAGTGTCCTTTCGTTCGGGATTGTTATTTATGTACTTGGTATTGTACGGAACATTCTCAATGCGGCTGCCCGATGTTGGTTGCACTGATTTGCCATTCTGGGTCCAAGTCACCTCGGGTGCTGGCTCTCCAGTCACATTAATATCCAGATATATGGGCTCACCGGCCTTAACATTGTAAGTTCGAACATTTTTGCGGTCAATTTTAGGAGCCACTGCGGGAATATGAAAAATTGTTATAAATTAGTGCCAAAACAAAATATCCATTGATACACTTGAATTGATCACACTGAGTGCTTAGTTTATTGATCAGCATGATGAGCTGAGTTGTTTAAACCATGTCCGGTTTGTGTATCCGCCTGTTTCTATGCTATCTAAAGCTAACTTCACATAAGCTTCCATGCAGACGCATTGGTCGACTATAGCTTTAAGCTGACTTAGAAACGATTGAAAAATAGTTCTAGTAAGTAAAACTTATTTGTTTTTAATGGTAACGATTTTAAACACTTGTCATTAATTCGTCATTTATCGTTATTTCATTAAGTTTGGTCAAAAGCGGACATACATTGTCCTAGACTGGATCTACACGGTGAAGCAAACTGCAACAAGTTTTTGGGGAGACGAAGAGAGAGAGTAGAGTGGAGAGACGAACTGGTAACAAAGTCGGGCTTAACCGATTTTCCTTCTAGTTTGATTCAACTTTAGTACAAAAGAACAATAAGAAAATGTGACCTGTCGAAAACTAACGATCTTCATACAAGAATATTGAGTTAAGATTTAAATTGAGGTTGAGCATCCCCAGATTTCTGAATTTTTGTGACCCTTTTTCGTTAGATTATCTGTAATCTATAATCTTTGGTCGACAACTAGTTTTAGTTTAGTTTTCTAAGCTGCCAAATGGTCCCAAACAATTCGCCATCTATTTGGTCAGTCAGCAGAATTGTGTTGCGAAGTCAACTGAACACCTGTTTTATAAATTATACTAGCTGCAAGGGTATATAAGCCTCGGGTTAAGCCAAGGTAAGCTTAGCTCTGTTTTCTCAAATGACTTACGTTTCCGTGGCTTAGTGATGACCGACTTGCTCGCATCAGATGGTTCACCAGGACCAGCTGCGTTAATCGCTTTGACTCTAAATTCGTACTCGCAGTTCTCATTTAGGTTCGGTACGGTGGCCTTGCATTCCTCTCCGAATGCTGGTACGGGCACTTCAACTCCCTTGATCCATTTATCCGTACCCTTTTCGCGTTTCTCGACCACATAGCCAGTAATTGGTGATCCGCCATCGTTCAATGGTGGTCGCCATACCAGGTCCACGCGATCCTTATCCCAGTCAACTGGCTCTGGAGTGCCTGGCTTGCCAGGCTCATCGAATGGATTCTTTGCAATGATGGATTGCTCGCCAACCAGCGGCTCAGACTCGCCCTCTGTATTAACAGCTAGGACACGGAATTTATACTCATGACCGGGCTCCAAATTGTTCAGTTCGGCAAATGGCTCCTTGAAACGACCTGAAGGTAACCAACGTCCCGTCTCCACATCCATTTTCTCCACTATATAGTGCTCGATCGGGAGGCCGCCGTCGTCTAGAGGAGCATTCCACTTCAATTTGCAGCCCTCCTTGTGCACGTCCGTCACACGCAGCGGACCCTCGGGGGCGCCGGGCTTATCCAACACTGTGACCTCAAACGAAGCCTCATCGTGTCCAGACTCGTTCTCCGCCTTGATCGTGTATTTGCCAGTGTGCAGGCGCTTGGCAAACGGCACTGCCAGCTTCGTGCGGTACGACTCCATGTCAATGTTGTAGTCACTGTCGTCGCTCTCCAGACGCGCCTTGTTGTGGAACCATGTCTTGCTTGCTGGCGGCTCGCCAGACACCTTAATGTCATATCGAATGTGCTGTCCAGCCTTGATTGTGATATCCTTGATGTTGGTTCTGTCGATCTTAGGCGGAGCGAAGCGATCCTTGGCCGTCATTTGATCTGATGGCTCGGAGGGCTTGCTCTGGCCTGCCTTGTTAACGGCCTTCACACGGAACTGATATTTGGTACCTTCGATCAGATCATTAACGCGTGCTTTGCAGTCGGGAGTGTTCGTTTCGAGTACCTTCTGCCACTTGCCGGTGGTGTTGTCCTTCTTTTCAACCACATAACCGGTGATGGGTGCTCCACCGTCATCTTCCGGAGCCCGCCACTTGAGGTCGGCGTGGTTGGACGACCAGTCGGTGATCTGCGGTTTCCCGGGAGTGTCGGCGGCGTCATATGGGTTCTTGGCCGTCGTTGGAACGTCCGTTGTTAAAGGCTCCGACTCGCCCTCGCTGTTCACCGCCTTAACGCGGAACAGGTACTCCTTGCCTTCAGTCAGACCAGTGACATCGGCTTCTGGTGTTTTTGTGGTCAGAACTGGTACCCATCGGCCGGTTTCCGTGTCCATGCGCTCTACAACGTAGTGCTCAATGGGTTCACCGCCATCGTCTTCCGGCTTTTCCCATTTCAGGTGAACGCTCTCGGCGGTCACGTCGGACACAGCCAGGGGACCCTTTGGCTTGCTGGGCTTGCACAATACCTCCAACTCGACCTCGACCGTGTCGGTACCCGAGTCGTTTTTGGCAGTGACCACATAGGTGCCACGGTCGGCCCGCTTCACTTTAGGCATAATGAACGTGGTTTTGTAGTCCTCGTTCTCGATTTTGATCTTGTCGGTGGTTTTGATCTCCGCTCCGTTGTATGTCCAGGTGATCTTTGCTGGGGGTTCGGCCTTGACAGTCGCATCCATGTGCAGCATTTGTCCACTGCGCATAATTTTCTTTTGCAGATTCTTGCGATCGATGTGCGGCTTGAGGAAGCGCGGCTTGGCTACCACAGATTTGGATACATCACTGGGCTCGCTGGGGCCGGCCTTGTTGATGGCCACGACGCGGAACTCGTATTCATGACCCTCCTCGACACCAGTGACAGTGCCCTTGGTTTTATCGCCAGGGACTGTAGCTGCGTCGACCCACGCTCTGCCGGATTTGTCGCGCATTTGAATAACATATTTCTGAATTGGAGCACCGCCGTCGTTCTTGGGCGGGTCCCAGGCCAGGTCCACGAAGTCCTTGTCCCAGTTTGTGGGTTCTGGTCGGCCCGGCTTGTCCGGCTCGTCGAATGGATTCTTAGCAATAATGGGCTTTTCTGTTTCCAAGTCCTCGGACTCGCCCTCTTTGTTGACAGCTCGAACGCGGAACTTGTAGGGCTTGCCCTCATGCAGGCCAATGACCTTGGCTTCGGGCTCGGAACTCTTGCCACACGGCAGCCATTGGCCGGTGTGTGGATCCAGTTTCTCGATCTCGTAGTAATCGATTGGTGCACCACCATCATCGTCTGGTTTTTCCCATTTTAGCTTGCAGCTGTGTTTGGTCACATCGTTGACCTGTAGTGGTCCCTTGGGCTTGCCTGGCTTACCCAGTACGGTCACCTCCAGCTCGGCTTCATCTGCGCCCACCTCATTGGTGGCCTTGATAGTATATTTGCCGCTTTGTGGACGCTTGGCTCTCATTACAAAGAATTTGGTATTGTAATCCACATTATCAATCTTAATGCCCTCTTCGTCGCTGACCAAAGGCAGCCCATTGAAGAGCCATTCCACCTTCGGTGCTGGTTCACCCTTGATATTAATGTCCAGACTGATGGACAGGCCAGCTTTCACAGTGACAGGCTTCAGATTGGTGCGATCAATATGAGGTTTAACTAAAAAGAAAAGAATAATCAATGAGCGGATAATGCAATAAAATGAACTGAGTCCAGGTACACTTGAATAGGACACCCTGTACACTCTTTTTACAATTGCTGATGAAATGATTCTCTTGGTGCAACTATTTTTCTGTCTCAGCAACAAGCCGCAAGTTCTGCATTAGCTTTATGTTGGATTTTGTTTGAAATTGAGTCAACAGTTTGTGTCACTTGAGTTCATACTCATCTTCTTTTTAACCTTATTGTATGTATTATTTAGAATATTCTCCCTAAATCCGGACTATAATCATTTAGAATACCAATCTGGATTAGAAACAAACAATCAAAAGATCTTTCTCTGGTTTGGGAGCAGTAGGCGTAAACACACTTATGCGGTGTCCTTTTCAAGTGATCCGTTAGTGGATAAGTTCATCTGATAAAGATCGCAAAACTTACGGAATCGCGGCTTAGCCGTGTGCCAGTTGGTCTGCTCGGATGGGTCGGAGGGACCGGCCTTGTTGACAGCGCGGACGCGGAATTTGTACTGCTGACCCTCCTCCAACTTCTTGACGACACCTTTGCATATGGGACCCTCTGTCTCTGCCGCTTTGACAAACTCGCCGGAGTCTTTGTCCATCACCTCAATAATGTAGTTGGTTATGGGCGAGCCTCCATCGCGGATGGGTGGTTCCCACTTCAATTTCACATGATGCTCATCCCAATCTTCTAGCTCTGGCAGTCCGGGTGGGGCGGAGATATCGAATGGATTCTTTGCAGTTATGGCCGAGTCTGTTTCTAGGGGTTCCGACTCGCCCTCTTCGTTGACAGCCTTCACCCTGAACTGATAACGGTGATTTGGATCCAAGCCTTTCACATCGATTTCCGTCTTCTCGGGATCGACGGATCCGGCGGGCACCCATTTTCCAGTGGCTGTATCCATCTTCTCGACCACATAGCCCGTAATGGGCACACCTCCATCATCTTTGGGTTTCTTCCACTTGAGCTTGCAGCCCTCCTTGTGTACGTCCGAGACTTCTAATGGTCCTTCTGGCTTCGCTGGTTTGTCCAATATTATGACCTCAACATCGGCTTCATCGACGCCATTGATGTTCTCGGCACGCAGCTTGTACACGCCAGTGTCCTTGCGAGTTGTGTCTAAAATGGTTAGCTTTGTGTTGTAGTCCTCGTTATCCAGCCGCACTTGGCCGGTGGGAGTGAGGTCCTTCTCCTTGAAGATCCAAGTGAGGGTAGGCGCAGGTTCGCCCTTGACGTCTACATCGAACTTCACCGTCTGACCGGCACGCACCTTGATGGGCTTCAGCTTCTCGCGATTAATGGATGGCTTGACTAAAATGATTGCAATCGTTATTAATTTCGCATATTCGATGGGATGTGGAAAGCTATGCAGTGTACATTTGGCTTAACATACGACACAATCGTATCCGATAAATAAATACACAAGCAACTAAATGAAGAAAATGATAATTAAGTATGGCAAAAGTGCGGCGTTGAATTCCAAGCTGTTCGCGTACAAAATAAATAGTCTTACGATTTCTTGGCTTGGCCAAATGGGGCTCGGTAGCATCGCTGGGCTCACTGGGACCGGCCTTGTTGACCGCTCGCACGCGGAACTGGTACACATTGCCTTCCGTTAGGCCGTCGACTGTGGCTTCCGGTGCGGATGTCTGAAAGCATTAATGGGTTAGCAAAATGGTAAATGCAGGGCAGGGCGGCCGCTACTCACATTCGTTGTGAGCACCTCATCCCAGATGGGTGAAAACTTATCCTTCTTTTCAATGATGTAGCCCGTGATCGGTGCACCACCATCATCTTTGGGTGCCTCCCACTTCAACTTCACCATGTGCTCGTTGTAGTCGTCGATCTTTGGTGTGCCTGGCTTGCTGGCAGCATCGTATGGATTCTTGGCCATTATGCTGCCATCGGTCTCCAGAGGTTCGGACTCGCCCTCTTCATTGATGGCCTTGACCCGAAACTGATACTCATGGCCCTCTTGCAGGCCCTTGACATCAAATTCGGTATCATTGCCAGCTGTGCGACCGACAGGCACCCATCGACCTTGTTTCTTGTCGAACTTTTCGACTTGATACGCGGTGATGGGCTTTCCACCATCGTCCTCGGGCTTCTGCCACTTCAGCTTGCAGCTGTCCTTGGTAATGTCCTTGACGGTCAGGGGACCCTTTGGTTTACCGGGCGGAGCCAAGACATTAACCTCAACCGTTGCCTCATCTTCGCCGTGTTCGTTCACGGCGCGGATCTTGTAGGTGCCGGTATTCTTGCGGACTGTGTCGATAATTGAAATCTTCGTGTTGTGTGGCACATTTTTGATTTCACTGCTGCTGGGCAGGAGCTCGGGCTTGAGCTCGGTGTCGTTTTGATACCAGGTAATAGTTGGAGCCGGCTCACCGCGTACATTAACATCATACTTGATGGGCTTTCCAGCGCGTATCAACAATGGTTTTAGGTTGGTTCGGTCGATGCGAGGCTTCACTGTAAGCATTCAAAAATTATTATCACACTCAATGAAATACCAAAAAAGGTCCATTTGTACTAGATATGTTAGTAATACCCTTTAAATCATCCAATGGTGCTGAAAGTCATCCAAAGGATGAACATATTTCATACCCATTGGGTGAATATTAGGATTTGTGAAGGCAATTCCAATCCAATGGATAGTTTTTAGTATCCTTTTTTTCGATTTGCATACTTACATTTCTTATATTTCACCACCTGAGGCACACTCGCGTCTGACGGCGGGGAGGGACCCGCCTTGTTCACCGCAATGACCCGGAATTGATATTCACCGTACTCCTGCAGACCAGCGACAGTGGCTTCCAGCTGGTCGCCTGGAATCTCCATGGCCTTTTCCCAGTCTGGCTTATTCTTGTCCTTCTTCTCAATGATGTACTTCTGAATCGGGGCCCCGCCATCGTTGTTGGGCGGTGTCCATTTCAGGCTCACACTCTGATTATCGTAGTCAGTGACCTCGGGAGTGCCTGGCTTGTTGGGCTCATCGAACGGATCTTTGGCGACAACTCCGACCAGTGTGGTCAGTGGCTCAGATTCACCCTCCTCGTTAACCGCAGATACGCGGAACATGTACTCCGAGCCTGGATTCAAGCCGGTAACATCAAAGCTGGGAGGTTCCTTTTCACCCGGAGAACGTCCCACGCGAACCCACTTGCCGGTGGCGGTGTCCATTTTTTCCACCACATACTCCTTGATCGGCACTCCGCCGTCATCTTCGGGCTTCTTCCACTGCAGCTTGCAGCCTGTGGCTGTTACGTCGCTGACTGCCAGCGGACCCTTTGGCGAACTTGGTTTGCCAAGCACCACCAATTCAACAGTCTCGCGGTCCACTCCATTGCGGTTCTCGGCCTTCAACGAGTAGAATCCACTGTCCTTGCGCACCACATGACTAATGACGAAATCGGTGTGATAGTCGACGTTGTCGATTTTAATGCGGTCACTATTGGTGAGGGGCACATCATCGCGCCAGCTCCAGTGCAGCTCTGGCACAGGTTCTCCAGTCACATCAATGGACCACTTGTGCGTACGGCCCGTCTTGATAGTCACCCGTTTAAATGTGGATCTATCAATTTGAGGCTTGACTACAAGGTGGGGAACGATATAAGTTTTAGTTTTTGTCCATTTCATGTGCATTTCCGTTTGTTAGTTGTAGCGACTAGTAAATAGTTACATACGCGAGTAGCGAAATGGGCGAGCAGTAAAGCTGATGTGCTGATGCGGTTTGCTGTGAAATGATTTGCTGTGAACCCCAAGGCAAAGCGAGCATATAATATATATATATATATATAGGTAATTGCCATTCAACCAGAGTAAATTTTCACTGTCTAAGAAAGGGAGGGGTTGGAAGCAACTTGAGTGGCGAATGGCCCTCGGTCTCGGCTAGCCGTGTGAGGTGTTTAATAGGTTAAATTAGGCTGCGATGGCTGAGAACGTTAGCTCACTGTCTTTCTTGGACGTGCCTAATCGATTTATCGATGCAGCGCTTATATGAGCTGAAAACCACAAATATCATTCCTATTACCATTACATTTGAAGTGGAGGGCCAGAAATAGGGCAGAACGACAATGGGACCTCGCACCCGGTTGTCACATCTTCCGAATACTCTGGCCAAGATACTCACCTAAAAGAACTTCCCAACTCCTACACTTTATTAAGAACAGGATGAGAACTATGGTAGGAGTCATAACGGGCCACTGCACCTTCGGTCAAATGGCCACCAGGATGCGCGGTCCCCACCATGACTTCTGCCGTAGCTGTGGGAACGAGGAGAATATAGAAAGCATTCCACACCTTCTATGCGACTGCCCTGCACTTCTTAGGAAACGCACCCAGCATCTGGGCAAACCATTCTTTGAAGACCTGGGCAGTCTGGCAAATGTGCCCCTAGAAGACCTGGCTCTTTTTGTTGATTCCTCAAAATGGTTTAAATAGAGAGTTTGCGGAGAATCTGACCGTCAATACCCACTACCTCCTCCCCTACCAAACCCCCACCCCCTTACTAGTCATCACAATGGGACAAAAGGCCTCTGGGTGAACTCGGCCTCCGCCGAGCAGCCTATTTAACATAACCTAACCTAGCCATTAAATTACACTTATTTCGTAATTTACAATTTAATTACAATTACAAATATACTTCAATAATTGTTTCAAATAATTCAAGTATTTGGCAGCTAAATTAGTTTTAGTTCAGTGATTTTTGTAGTAATTATTAAATTAATTCAATTATTTGAGTAATTGTGGAAATAATTGTAGTTGTGAATACATTTTTAATTACGAAACAGTTGTATGTGTAATGGAACTAAAACTTTGAAATACCCCAATAATTGTAATGGTAATAGTTTATACCTCTGGTATGAGTATTGAGGGTTGAGAAATTAATGCGTTAACATAAAAAGAGCTGGCATGTCCTGGCTGGCAACAAAGTATCCCCAGTCTCCTTCAAATCCTTGCGGAACAATGGCAGGGAACATTTTTTGTTGTTTTCTTGTCTTCCTCATACTTGCAACTTCAACAGAAGCCTTGCTTTGTCCCTTCCAAAAACGAATGTGTATCCTTAACTTGGGATTTCCCATATTTTCGCGCTTCTTGATTTGTTCCAGAACACCATTCGCCGCAATCTTTAAGCTAACAATCTTGATTTTCTTCAACCTTAACACCAAGTAGTCAGTGCCACAATGAACTTCCATACAACAAGCTGTCCCCTTTCTGGAGAAGGTTGAATGTTGTTGCTAGTCTCTGGGGTCGCAAAAATGCGGTATTTTTCCAATTGTTGGGAGAATTTAGTGTTGTGGCTGCCCAACTTGTAGCAAAGCTCTGCCCAAACTTGTTTAGTGATCTCAGATGACTTGGGGCAATTCTTCTTATGCCAGTTTGTGGCTTTGCGCGCATTGTAAAAGCAATGAAGCGTTATAATTCAATTAAATAATTGAATAATTTTACATTTTAAGCACTCAATAATATCCCCTTATAGTCACAATTATTGAAGTAATTGTAAAAACAATATTCATTCCAAGTTGCAAATAGGATTACTCAATATCAAGGGGGTATCCAACTAGAGATGGACGCTCGTCGAATATTTTTAACACGACACGCACACCACACGGAAGGTCGAAAACTCTCTAAACCCAACATGTATTTGAAAACTCTCTAAACCCAACATGCATTTGGGTATGTAACTAGGACTTCCGGACACACGGAAGGGTTGTGGAATCTCAAACAGAGATAGGCAGCACTTCGCAGTGCGTCTTGGACAGTCAAGTGCCGTAAAGGCTTCTTGACAGTCGAAGCGTGGGAGATGAGAGATGCTCAGGCCTAGTTCAGGGGATACATTGCCTGCTCCCCTCTTCTGTCTCCAAAATGCCCATAAGGCCCCCCCCCCAAGACCGTCGTAATGTCCGACTGTTTGTACACCAGCTGAGAGGCACTGTACTTCCATAGCATTCCTAAAATGGAGCAAAAGCGCTGCGAATGTGCTGAAAGCAATAAAATTATATATGCATTGCATGTTAAGCCAAAGCCAAATTACTTGCATCTAGTGTATACTTGTGGGATTGCAGTGACTTACGATTTTTGTGCTTGCACAGATGATTGTCCGTGGGCTGGGATGGCTCGGATGGACCGGCCTTGTTGACAGCGCGCACACGGAACTGATATATCATTTTCTCCTTGAGGCCCTCCACCTTGCACTCGGGCGTTGGGTCCTCAGTCTTTGCTACCTCACTCCAGGTGGGTGAGAACTTATCCTTGATTTCGACAATGTAATGGGTGATGGGACGACCGCCGTCTGAGGGTGGTCGCTTCCATTTGAGCAGCACACTCTTGTTGTCGTAATCATCGATGACTGGCTGGGCTGGGGGACTTGGTGGGTCGTAGGGGTTCTTGGCCTCAATGGCGTCCGTTGTCTCGAGTGGCTCCGACTCGCCCTCTTTGTTAATGGCCTTGACACGGAATTTGTATTTCTTGTTCGGGGTCAGCCCCTTAAAGTCAAAACTGGTCTCGCCGGGTCCCACCTCGCCAGCTGGGATCCAACGTCCTGTCTCCTCGTCCATGCGTTCGAGGGCATAGCCAGTGATTTCACACCCGCCATCGTCCTCGGGTCGCTTCCACTTCATCTTAATGTGAGTGGCACGAACCTCATCTGGTTCAAATGGCCCACCAGGAGCTAGCGGGCGGTCTAAAACCACAATTTGGGCCTCGGACTCAATTGTGCCCGAGGTGTTGGTCAGCACCAGTTTGTATTTGCCCGTGTCCTTGCGCACAGCCTTCTTGATGGTTAGCGACGAGTTGCGCTCCAGCTGCTCGAGACAAATGCGCTGATTGTCGAATTTGATATTGTCGGTTTCCTTCATCCAGGTGGCGGTTGGCTCGGGCTCACCATCGTACTTAATGTCGTAGCGAATCGTCTGGCCCTTCTTCACGGTGATGTTCTTCAGTCCATCGCCCACCAGGAACGGTTTGACGAAACGGCACTTGGCAATAATAGCCTTAGTCTTGTCGCTAGGTTCGCCAGGACCTGCCCTATTAACAGCACGGACTCGAAATTCGTACTGCTGACCCTCTTTGAGGCCATCCACTGTAGCAGTTCGTGCATCGCCCGGCACTTCTTTGCCGGCCACCCAATCGTTCGAGAACTTCTCTTTGTACTCGACAATGTAGGATGTGATCGGATCGCCGCCATCGCTGTCGGGTGCCTCCCACTTGAGGTCGGCATGATCCTTATCCCAGTCAGTGAGATCGACGGCCTTCGGCTTGCCCGGCTCGTCCCACGGATCTTTGGCGAGTATCGAGTTCTTGAATGTGGCTGGGTCCGACGGACCCAGCTTGTTCACGGCACGAATGCGGAATCTGTACTGTTTCTTTGGCACCAAGTCATCGATTTTCTTGTGACCTGGTTCAGTTGGTAGAACCTCAGCGACAGGCTCCCAGCCTTGCTTTTTGCTTAAGTCTTGCCGTTCGATTACGTATTTGGTAATGGGGGAACCGCCGTCGTCCTCTGGGGGCTTGAAGTTCACCACACACGAAGTCTGGTAAACGTCGGTGACATCCACGTTCTGCGGTGGCTGCGGCACGTCCTGGCAGGTAATCTTTACATCCTTCGTGTCCTCACCCTGACCGTTTGAGATCTTGATTTGATAAGGTCCGGACGCGTCTCTGGACGGTTTCTTGATTTTGAACGTGACCTTGTCGTCGGTGACGGCCACCTCCACATCCTTAACCGGCAAGGGCTTGCCATCCTTGATAAGTTTGGCCTCCACTGGTGTTTGTTTAGTACCGTTAACTGCAAGGGAGACGGCTCTATCATATGGACGGGTAACTGTATCGAGGACACCTACCTTTGTATGGCACTTCAATGACCACAGGAGCACTGATGGGTCCTGCAAACTCATCGGGACAATTGATGTTGGGTCTGCTCTCGCCCTTGCGCACTGACAGCTTGCAAGTCGAGGTCAGTTGTCCCGACTCGCAGGTGATGTCTCCCTCGTCGGTCAAATCTAGGTTGTTGAAAATCAATTGGTGCTTACCACCACCCAAGTTTTTGATCTCAATCCGGTCACTGGGGACAATGGGCTCTCCATTGAATTTCCAGTCGCAGGGCGCCGTCTGGTCCTGCAGTTCAACGTCAAGTACCAACTTCTCGCGCTCCACGGCATCGGTGTCCTTGAGCTTCTTGTTGAACCGATTTTGATCTGGGGACGAGTAAACCAAAAGGAATAGGAAGGGGACACTTATTGGGGCTACCAGTCTTACAGTTAATAATGATCTCCGCATCCGTCTTGTCCGCATTGGTAGTGCACTTGAACTGCCCGGCATCAGTCACCTTGCAATCCTTGATCACGAGCTTGCGCTTGCGACCCTCCTTAATGATTTGCATGCGCTTGTCGGGCTTGATTTCCTCATCGTTGCGGAACCACTGAACATCGCCCTGGGCATCGTCAATCTCGCACGCCAGCGTCACCGTGTCCTTCTCGATGCACTGCTGCGACTTAAGGACCTTAACAAACTTATATGGGTACTCAACCACCTTCAGGGTACACTCAGTCTTATCGGGTTGCTTGTCCAACTGGCATCTGTACTGGCCAGAGTCCTCAAGCACCGACTCTTTGATAATAAGCTTCAGGTTGCCGTTGATGTCCTTGGAGATCAAGAAGCGTGGATCGTCCGATTCGAGTTTCGTGTTGTCCTTGAACCAGTGCACATTGGCCATGCTGCTGCTGACCGAGCACTCCAGTGTAGTTTCGTGCCGCGTGAAGCCCTCCACCTTCTTTTTGAGCGGCTTCGTAAACGTGTACGAGGGATCGGCCTCCTCCACATTCAAGAAGGCCGTGCTCGACACACCACCAATTTCAATGGTGTACTTGCCAGTGTCCTCCACCTTGGGACCCGTAATGATCAGCTGGTAAGTGTCGTTTTCCTGCTTGAACTTGAACTTGCTGCCTGTAAACACCTCCTGCGCGGGAAACCCCAAGAAGTTAGTTTCGAGTGCTCTCGGGCCGAAGCGCCGCCTTGGCTTGGGTCAAACTTACATCCTTCCGGAACAACCACTTGGGCTTGCAGTTGGGCTTGCTGAATCTGGCCTCAAACACAACCTTCTTATCCTTTCCTTCCTTGGCGAACTGATCGATCAGTGGACTTAGGAACGACTCCACTTTCTGTGCTCATAATTCGCGAGTTTTTTTTGCGTTGTCAAAAATGGGTAAAGTTTGGAAATTGGATATACGATTACTAAGCGTTCGTTCGGTGTTATACGTAAGTGCGGATGTGATTATTCAAATAATTTTCGCACATATGCAGGTGGGCCGACTCAGTCCAACCGCTCCATATGCACAAAAACTATGGCGTTACATATGCACCATGCTTATGGATACATTAATATCTTTAATGCAAAGCGAATTCAAAAACCAAAGTTTTTGATATTCCAAGGGGCAGGTTCATGCAATGGCACTGGCTCCAAGAGTAAAAATGAAAAAGTTTTAGGAGCAGTGCCATCACATGAGTCGCCGCCCCATTACAGTAGATCGGTCAGACTTCACATGTCAGGTACAAGAATAAATTCATGTCTATGTGCCTGCAGTTATTCGATCATTCCAAGAAGGGTTAGGTAAAAAAAAAACACACACAAAGTCCATGTGAATCTTGAATACAGCACTCGATAGAACTAAAAGACTCGAGATCGCAGTTAAAGGCTGCCAATTGGGCTCGCACTCTCTCACTTGTTTGGTAAACAAAGTGCAGCTTATTCTGTGCTGATTCTGTATACTGAATAAAGTAGCCAAGTCCAAGTCTAGTTTTAACCCATTTCAAAATATAAAAGAGAACATTGTTGAACAAATTATTAATTCTAGATGAATGATTTACAAACTGTATCTGTATCTTACGTATCTGTCTCTAAGTTTCCTGTCTTTGTACATTTTCAAAGAATATTTGACTATCTTATGCATATTTTGATATCCTTTTTTCGAAAATTAATCGACTGCGAAAAGATCTAGAGGAACGAGAATGGATCTTTAGAAAAGATATTGCACTACTAAACTATTCTTTTCAATAGTGAAAATTTAAAGATCGTAAAGCGCCTTATATTTGAAATAAGATTTAATCATTTACTACTCGTTTGTCCAATAGAGATGTGATTTCTAAGGGATTTGGGCCCAACAGCGGGTTATAGAAGCAGATTTTAGGATTAATAGTTAATTAACCCATTGAGCTTTTGTATATTCTGTCCAGACTAAGGAATCAAGCCGAATTATGAAATTTATCTGTTATAAGTTGATTCTTTTAGCTCAAAAAAACAGAATTGAATCTAATTAATTTCAAATAAATAAATGTTTATCCTGTTTTTGGATAGCTCAACCAAACATAGGATATGCGGTGTCTCTGCATTCATCAAGAACACTTTACTCGCTGTGAATTTTGTAAGACCCATAATTCTTATTTGCGATCCCTGCTCTGAGTTCTGATCTCGGTTCAAGTCCTGCTCAAAACACTTTCGTGACACTTCAAAATAGAGATTTATATTGTTCTGTATATCCAAAAAGTTTAAATCTAGCTGGACTTGTTTATTTTCATACCATATTCTAGTTCTAGCAACTATACAGAATCAGACTTGAAATAAGAACCACACTTTACCATTTGGAGAAAGCTCCTTTTGCCTTTGTAGCCTAGCGATTGCTGATCGGCTCCTGCGACTGACCCTCAATCAGTTCCAAAGAGTGCTGTAGACCGATTTTGCTTAGTATGTATGTATGTTTGTATACATAGATGATGATCGTTTATCGTATATCGAATTTGCAGCCGCGGCGTGGCCCAAAATCAAGCAGCATAATGAGAATGAGATGACAATGAACAAAATACAAATGCCCGTAGCGGAAAAGAGAAAATTGAATGATTTCAACTACTTGGAGGGAGTGGCACAGGCCTGGAGCGCCACCTCCAAACAATTGCATTCGAATCGCGAGTCCAAATCGAGGACTCTGGGTGTAAAAAGAAAAGTTGGTTCGTATGAACGTAGATTGGTTTGCGCTTCAAAATGTCCAAAAAACAAGACACTGGAAAAGTTATAAAATATACAATATTGGCCGCTTTCTGGTTGGTTAGAGTGAACTAGTAATAGAACTTTGAGCGCACCTCCTCACGTCGAAACGGATGCAGCGTCGGCCAATCGGGGATCAGCTCGGCTAGAGATGGTCTACGTGATGCTGGTGCCTATATATTGTGAATGGTAATCAATCAAATCAGAGTTATTGTTCCCCTAAACCAAATGAAATGTCATATTCGTCTTCTGAAGACTGCGCTACACAAATTCCTACGTATTTTGAAATACTTCGCGATGAACTATGAGCGGCTGAAGCACTAACTTGTATTTGGCATGTTTCTCGTTTGGTTTGTAGTTAGTGGGACAAGAGTTAATGCACCTCAGCCAACAGAGGGCATTTGGTTAATTTCAAGTCTGGCACAAGGGCTCAAACGAGTCGAACCCAAGTGCCAGAGATGAGTTGCAGTTGAGATTACAGATAGACTGCGACCTGCGCGCCTTACCCTTTCAACTTTTTTAAGGGCCGGTAATGGTTTTTCGGTTTCTTTCAAGTCTCCCCAATTGGGGTCTTGCTCATCTTTGTCCCATTTTTGATAACGACGTTTCTTGAGCATGGCACGGAAATCCATGCCACTTGAATCGGAGACATACAGCTGCATCTCGGCGGAATCCTCGCCATGTATGTTGGACACAACCACCTTGTATTTGCCCTCATCGTTGGGCTTGCACTTACGCATGCACAAGGTGATTGTGTTAGTTTGACCATCGGTGAGGAATTTATACCGACCGCCTTCAATAATCTCGGTAACTCCCTTGTAGAACTTGAATGTGGGCGCTGGGTTGCCCTCGACGCCCACCGACAGGTAGGCGGTCGAGTCTATAAGACAATGAGGGCAGAACAGATGGGTTAGTCAAGACAAATCAGTCAACACGAAATCAGTCGGTTGGTTGCAGATCTGGGAATGCTGGTACAAATAATGTTCCATTCATCTATTTCACATAGCTAAATACTCAAGCAGTAGTCAATTATTTGATTGAAATTAGTTAAATGCTTCAACTACCAACAAATCCGGTTAAATTTTCAATTGAATTTTTCCATTAAAATTTAGAAAAGTGGCAAATTTAAGTCAATTATTAATTGCACTGGAACCCAGTTCCCCTTGCAATAAAATTAAGCTGTGATAATTTCACTTCCCTTGCATTGCCAATTGGTATTTTTCAGATCAGTCAATTTTTTAATGAGTAAATTTACCTTTTATTTCAATTTCAATTGGGACTTTGTACAACCAGTCAATATTAAATTGTGATATTTCACTTCAATTAAATATTCAGTTGAGATATTTCACTTCAATTAAATATTCAATTGAGATATTTCACTTCAATTAAAATATTCAATTGAGATATTTCACTTCAATTAAAATATTCAATTGAGATATGTCACTTCAATTAAATATTCAATTGAGATATTTCACTTCAATTAAAATATTCAATTGAGATATTTTACTTCAATTAAATATTAAATTGTGATATTTCACTAAATTAAGATATTTCACTTCAATTAAAATATTCAATTGACATATTTAGCTTCAATTAAAATATTCAATTGACATATTTAGCTTCAATTAAAATATTCAATTGAGATATTTCACTTCAATTAATTATTCAATTTAGATATTTCACTTCAATTAAATATTAAATTGAGATATTTCACTTCAATTAAATATTCAATCGAGATATTGCACTTCAATTAAAATATTCAATTGAGATATTTCACTTCAATTAAATATTAAATTGTGATATTTCACTTCAATTAAATATTAAATTAAGATAGTTAAATTCAATAAAAATATTCAATTGAGATATTTCACTTCAATTAAATATTAAATTTAGATATTTCACTTCAATTAAAATATTCAATTTAGATATTTCACTTCAATTAAATATTCAATTGAGATATTTCACTTCAATTAAATATTCAATTGAGATATTTCACTTCAATTAAAATATTCCACTTCAATTAAAATATTCAATTGAGATATTTCGCTTCAATTAATATATTCAATTGAGATATTTCACTTGAATTAAAATATTCAATTGAGATATTTCACTTCAATTAAAATATTCAATTGAGATATTTTACTTCAATTAAATATTAAATTGTGATATTTCCCTAAATTAAGATATTTCACTTCAATTAATATTTTCAATTGACATATTTCACTTCAATTAAATATTCAATTGACATATTTCACTTCAATTAAATATTCAATTGAGATATTGCACTTCAATTAAAATATTCAATTGAGATATTTCACTTCAATTAAATATTCAATTGAGATATTTCACTTCAATTAAAATATTCAATTGAGATATATGCTTTTGTTTTTCACCAAAGTAAATATTTCCAGGTGGTGAAAAATCACAATTTTAAATTTAATTCAAGTGAAATATCCCAAATAAATATCAACTGGTAGTGAAAAGTGCCAATTGAAATTTAATGGAGGGGAAATAAATAAATAAATATCTGCTTGACTTAAAGCAATTAACAAACTATTTCCTTTGAATGGAAAATTTCAATTGACTTGGAAAAATTGTTGAGCTAAAATGTAAACAAATTTCAACTGGAATTGGTGGTAGTTACATAACTAATGTGAATCAAATTATTGATTAGTGCTATGCGAAATAGTATACTGGAATACAATTGCAGTCAGCACCCCCCCCCCCCCCGCTCCAGTTGATCCCCGGGCACGGCTTCAACTCGTTTGCATACATACCTTCCACCGCAGAGTAGGACTCTTGCACATCAACAATTGTGGGCGGACCGCCGTCGCCGACATCGCGCAGTGGGGTGGATGGCTTATTGATCAGATCTTCCAGGTCCTGCACGCTAGGACGGCGTACATCGATCGAGGGTCGTCTCCGCTTTTGGACCAACACAAAGGGACAGGCAGGCGACACGCAGAGACACGCACAGATACGCACAGGTGGAGAAATCGATTAGTTTTTCGATAGTTATGGTAATCATGCAACTACAATGATGATTGGGTATTGGTTTACAAACAAACGCAAAATCAAAATGCATACTGCGGAATAGGGTGAAAATAACAACTACCAAAGTAAAACACAAAATTGCACAAATCTACCAAGTACGTACTATGCAGTGTGAGCGAAACGCTACAGATTAACACTAGGGAATGTGGTTTTGGGTTATTTCGAGTGTATACTTAGACTAAATTAAGTGCATATGACAGAACGAGTGAGTAGCAGCGATCGAGTTCAATAATACAAGTCACGGGACCGGACTTTCTATCCTCAAACGCCCGCCCGCTGGAGTCTCTGCGTCTGTCTACGACTTAGCAGTAACTAATACTAGATGGTTATATACAATCTGAAAACGTTGAAAACATTACCAAAGGTTCGATTCTATATACAGTTCAAGGCAAATGCAATTCGTCGGAGGACGAATGATCAGTGAAAATTGCTTAGTGACAACCGCTCATTCTGATGTGCTCGCCTTGGGTATTTACAAGAGTCGGGACTTTGAATGCGCTACTCGTCCTCTGATGCAAAATGATGGAATCGAATCGAAAACAAGCGAAAACACACAGAATAAGAAAGTAAACGTGATCACTTGACCACCCATAGAGACCTGTTTCGTGTCCCCCATTTCGCCGGGTCGCTGTTGCTTTTGCTAACGCGAGCGGGGAATATAAAAGAACAAATCGAGGTTAAGTTGAATACATCCAGTTGCCTATCGATTCGAGGATATATTATTATTGATTTGCCATGTCGTTGCGGATCGATCTCTTTCACTAGCCAATCCGGCTAGACGATTGGTTCGGGTTGCGAGCAAACTGCTACTGTTAGTCCCCAGGGATGCAGTTAGTGAATATCGAAATATCGATTTGTCTGCAATCGTATGAACTTGAAGTACTCTCCAGTGAGCCCAAACTAAGCGATGTCTGTGTTGGGTGTCGCGGAGTGTATGAATGCGATTAGTAAGTCAGATTTGGTTTTAAGTTAACTTCAATTTGATGAAATTGGTCCTCTCTGTTGTAAGACTTTTGTGGTTGGCGGCACAGTGGGCGATTTGGCTGATACGGCGTGGCGAAATGTTCATTTATCGATAACATCAAGACCGATAAAGTTGGTATCATTGATCAGCTGTGGGCTAACAATTGTTTAGGGTTTTTGAAATTTCTCAAGTGTCTGCACAAATGACCGGAGTAAGCCATCATCTTTTTAGTAAGACTTGGTATAATTTAGGGCTGTATTGTCTACGAATATTCCATAAAACCCGACTGATTTTAAACCCGACATAGGTTAGGTTAGGCTGAAATGGCAGGACCATATAACCATATAACCCCTATTTTTACTTTTAGACAGTAAAGGGTGGGTCATCCCTTCAAAACCATTTTGAAAGTAGCACAAATTTGAGTAATAAAGTAATCTCTTTTTCAGAGACTGCTGAAATTTCAGGTAGGAAATGCTGACCTTAGATTGCGAATCGTCTCCTACTGAGCGACCTGAGACTGAGAAGCCGACATAAATGTTTAAATGTTCTACTAATTCAATTAATTCAATGAAAATTCAATTGGCTTGGAAAAATAGTTGGGCCTAAGTAGTTGGCGGAAACTATTTTCATGGTAAGGGGTGATATTTTTGTATCAACTTTCTTTTTGGCAGCTCAGCTGTCTTTCAGTTTGGTCTATCATTTTGCCATGAATCGACTTACAAACGAACGACGTTTGCAGCTTATGGAATGTGATAATCAAAATTCCGCTTTATTTATGTCTCATGTCAACAATATGGACATGAATATGGACTTTATTCGTAACATACCGTCTGTAAGCCACAATTGGACCCGCGAATGAACCATTTAAGGTGCATCCGCGGTAGGCATAAATCATAGAGATTCGTTCTGTCAACTCCAATAAATATTTAATAAATTTTTGTGGGTTTTAAGAATTTTTTTTAAATCAAATCCAAAAGCAGCTAAAAAATCACGCTTTAGCTTGAAAAACTCCAAGTAAGAAAGTCGGTCAATGCCGACTATAACATCCTCTGTACCTTAGTAAGGTGTGGTAAGTGCTACCCATCGCTGTTCCGGCCAGTGATGCCCTACATAATTGTTTCTTTGCCTTACAAGTCGACAATCGTTCATGCGATCTTCACCATTTCTTCTTCGGTTCGATAAGTAAGACTAATAACTAAATCAGTCCAGAAGGAACAATCCTTATATCTATAAAATGCTGGAAAACATAATACTTTTTCCCTGCAAATAATATAAGTTTTTAGAGCGAAGCTCTTTTACGGACGGTAGACTGGGGGGTAAATCCAGAAAACGATTGTCTTTGCGACAGATTTTTTGGCTACGCTTTTGACTTTGCAAAGTCAGCAGCGTTTGTGTGTGAGCTCACTCAGTGCGTGCGAGTATATGTATGTATGCAACTTTAATGTATGCT